>JANJXV010000525.1:385000-435000 GCA_024803745.1 Megascapheus bottae
CCCTAACACTAACCCTAACCCTAACCCCTACCCTTACCCTAACCCTAAACCTAACACTAACCCTAACCCTTACCCTAACAATTACCCTTACCCTTACCCCTACCCTAACCGTAACCCTAACCCTAACCCTAAACCTTACCCTTACACTAACCCTAAGCCTAACCCTAACCCTAACCCTAAACCTAACCCTTACCCTTACCCTAAACCTAACCCTAACCCTAACCATAAACCTTACATTTCCCTAAACCTAACCCTTACCCTTACCCTCATACTAACCCTAACCCTAAACCTAACCCTAACCCTAACCCTTACCCTTACCCTAACCCTAACCCTAACCCTAAACCTAACCCTAACCCTAACCATAAACCTTACCCTTACCCTAACCTTAACCCTTACCTTTACCCTAACCCTAACACTAAATCTAAACCTAAACCTAACTCTAACCCTTACCATTACCCTAACCCTAACCCTAACCCTAAACTTAACCCTAACCCTTCCCTTAACCCTAACCCTTACCCTTACCCTAATCCTAAGCCTAACCCTAACCCTTACCCTTACCCTAACCCTAACCTTAAATCTAACACTAACCCTTATCCTTGCCCTCACCCTAACCCTAACCTTAAACCGAAACCTAACCCTAACCCTAAACTTAACCCTAACACTTGTCGTTACCCTAACCCTAACCCTAACCCTAACCCTTACCCTAACCCTAACCATAACCCTTCTCTTAACCTTAACCCTAACCCTTAACCTAACCCTAACCCTAACCCTAACCCTTACCCTTAACCAAACCCTAAACCTAACCCTACTCTAAGCCTAACCCTAACAAGAACCCTTAACCTAACCCTAACCTTAACGCTTACCCTAACCCTAACCCTAACCCTAACCCTAATCATAACGCTAACCCAAACACTCATTGTTACCCTTAACCTAACCCTAACCCTAAACATAAGCCTAACCCTAACCCTAACTCTAACTCAAACCTTAACCCTAAACCTAACCCTAACCCTTGCACTTACCCTAACCCTAACATAAACCTAACACTAACCCTAACCCTAACCCTAACCCTAACCCTTATCCTTACCCTAACCCTAACCCTAACCCTAACCTCTAACACTAACCCTAACCCTAACCCTTACCCTTATCCTAACCCTAACCCAACCCTAACACTTACCCTTACCCTAACACCTACACTAACCCTAACCCTAACCCTTACCCTAACTCTAACCCTAACCCTAACCCTTACACTTACCCTAACCCTAAACCTAACCCTAACCCTATCCCTTACCCTTACCCTAACCCTAACCTTAACCCTAACCCTAAACCTTATCCTTTCCCTAAACCTAACCCTTTTCCTTACCCTAACGCTAACCCTAACACTAAATCTAACCCTAAACCTAAACCTTACCCTTACCCCAACCCTAAACCTAACCCTAACCCCAAATCTAACCCTTACCCTTACCCTTACTCTAAACCTAACCCTAAACCTAAAGCTAACACTAACCCTAACTCTAACCATTACCATAACCCTAACCTTAATCCTAACCCTAGCCCTTACCCTTATCCTAACCCTAACCCTAACCCTAAACCTAACCCTAAGCCTACCTCAAACCCTTACCCTTACCTTAACCCTAACCCTATCCCTAAACCTAAACCTTATCCTTACCATAACCCTAAACCTAACCCTAACCCTTACCCTTACCCTAAATCTTATCATTACCCTAACCCTAAGCCTAAACATAACACTAACCCTAACCTCTACCCTAACCCTAACCTTTACCCTTACCCTAACCCTAACCCTAACGCTAATGCTAACCCTAACCCTAACCCTACCCCTTACCGAAACCTAACGCTAACCCTAATCCTTACCCTAACTCTAAACCTAACACTAACCCTTACCCTTTAACTAACCCTAACCCTAACAATAACCCTTACCCTTACCCTAACCCTAATCCTAAACCTAACCTTAACCCTAACCATAACCCTAACAATTACCCTTACCCTAACCCTAACCCTAACCCTTACACTTACCATAACCCTAACCCTAACTCTAACCCTAACGATAACCCTAACTGTAACCCTAAACCTTACCCTAAACCTGATGCTAAAACTAAACTCAACCTTAACCCTAACCCTAACCCTTAACCTTACCCTAACCCTAACACTAAACCTAACCCTAACCCTAATCCTAACCCTTAAGCTTACCCTAACCCTAAACATAAACCTAATCCTAACCCTATCCCTAACATTTACCCTTACCCAAACCCTAACCCTAACCCTAACACTAACACTTACCCTAACCCTAACCCTAACCCTAACCCCCACCCTTACCCTATCCCTAAACCTAACACTAACCCTAACACTTACCCTAACAATTACCCTTACCCTAACACCTACCCTAACCCTAACCCTAACCCTAAAACGTACCCTTACACTAACCCTAAGCCTAACCCTAACCCTAACCCTAAACCTAACCCTTACCCTTACCCTAAACCTAACCCTAACCCTAACCATAAACCTTACCTTACCCTAAACCTAACCCTTACACTTACCCTAATCCTAACCCTAACCCTAAACCTAACCCTAACCCTAACCCTAACCCTTACCCTTACCCTAACCCTAACCCTAACCCTAACCATAAACCTTACCCTTAACCTAACCTTAACCCTTACCTTTACCCTAACCCTAACCCTAAACCTAAACCTAACCCTAACCCTAACCCTTACCATTACCCTAACACTAAACCTAACCCTAAACCTAACCTTAACCCTTCCCTTAACCCTAACCCTTACCCTTACATTAACCCTAACCCTAACCCTAAACCTTACCCTTACCCTAACCCTATCCTTAAACCTAACCCTAACCCTTACCTTTGCCCTCATCCTAACCCTAACCTTAAACCTAACCCTAACCCTAACCCTAACCGTAACCTTAACCCTAACACTTATCCTAACCCTTAACCTAACCCTAACCCTAACCCTAACCCTTACCCTTAACCAAACCCTAACCCTAAACCTACCCTAAGCCTAACCCTAACTAGAACCCTTACCCTAAACCTAACCTTAACGCTTAACCTAACCCTAACCCTAACCCTAATCATAACCCTAACCCAAACACTCACCCTTACCGTTAACCTAACCCTAACCCTAAACCTAAGCCTAACCCTAACCCTAACACTTACTGAAACCTTAACCCTAAACCTTACCCTAACCCTTGCCCTTACCCTAACCCTAACCTAAACCTAACACTAACCCTAACCCTAACCCTAACCCTAACCCTAACAGTAAACCTAACCCTTATCCTTACCCTAATCCTAACCCTAACCCTAACCCTAACCCTAACCTCTAACCCTAACCCTCACCCTAACCCTTACCCTTATCCTAACCCTAACCCAACCCTAACACTTACCCTTACCCTAAACCCTACACTAACCATAACCCTAACCCTAAACCTTACCCTAACTCTAACCCTAACCCTAACCCTTACACTTACCCTAACCCTAAACCTAACCCTAACCCTATCCCTTACCCTTACCCTATCCCTAACCTTGACCCTAACCCTAAACCTTATCCTTACCCTAAACCTAAACCTTTCCCTTACCCTAACGCTAACCCTAACACTAAATCTGACCCTAACCCTAAACCTTACCCTTACCCCAACCCTAAACTTAACCGTAAAACCCAACCCTAAACCTAATCCTAAACCCAAATCTAACCCTTACCCTTACCCTTACTCTAACCCTAACCCTAAACCTAACGCTAACACTAACCCTAACCCTAACCATTACCCTAACCCTAACCCTAATCCTAACCCTAGCCCTTACCTTTACCGTAACCCTAACCCTAAACCTAACCCTAAACCTAACCCTAACCCTAACCCAAACCCTTACCCTTACCCTAACCCTAACCCTATCCCTAAACCTAAACCTAAACCTAACCCGAACTCTAACCCTTATCCTTACCCTAACCCTAAACCTAACCCTAACCCTTACCCTTACCCTAACTCTTATCCTTACCCTAACCCTAAGCCTAAACATAACCCTAACCCTAACATCTACCCTAACCCTAACCCTAACACTAACCCTTACCCTTACTCTAACCCTAACCCTAACCCTAATGCTAACCCTAACCCTTACCCCTACCCTAACCCTAACACTAACCCTAACCCTTAACCTAAACCTAACACTAACCCTAACCCTTACCTTAACCCTAACCCTAACCGTACCCCTAACCCTTACACTTACCATAACCCTAACCCTAACTCTAACCGTAATGATAACCCTAACTCGAACCCTAAACCTTACCCTAAACATAACCCTAACCCTGACCTCAACCTTAACCCTAACCCTAACCCTTAAACTTACCCTAACCCTAACACTAAAACTAAACCTAATCCTAACCCTAACCCTTACGCTTACCCTAACCCTAAACCTAAACCTAAACCTAATCCTAACCCTAATCCTAACTCCTAACCCTAACCCTAATCCTAACCCTATCATTTACCCTTACCCAAACCCTAACCCTAACCCTAACCCTAACCCTTACCGTTTTCCTAACCCTAACCCTAACCTTAACCCCAACAATAACCCTAACCCTCAACCTAACCCTTACCCTAACACTTACCCTAACCCTAACCCTAACCCTAACACTTACCCTAACCCCTACCCTAACCCTAACCCTAACCCTAACCCTTACCCTAAACCTAACCCTAACTCTAACCCTTAACCTAACCCTAACCCTAACCGTAACCCTTACCCTTATTCTAACCCTAACCCTAACACTAACACTTAACCTTACCCTAACCCCTACTCTAACCATAACCCTAACCCTTACCCTAACCCTAACCTTAACCCTAACATCTAACCATAACCCACACCCTAACCCTAACCCTAACCCTAACCCTAAACCTGACCCTAAACCTAACCCTTACCCTAACCCTAACCCTAACCCTAACCCTTACCATAACCCTAACCCTACCCCCAAAACTATTTCTAACCCTTACCCTAACCCTAACACTAACACTAACCCTAACCCTAACACTTACCATTACCTTAAACCTAACCCTTACCCTAACACCTAACCCTAACCCTAATCCTAACCCTACCCCTTACCCTAAACCTAACCCTAACCCTAATCCTTACCCTAAAACTTACCTTAACACTAACCCTTACCCTTTAACTAACCCTAACCCTAACAATAACCCCTACCCTTACCCTAACCCTAACCCTAAACCTAACCCTAACCCTAACCCTAACAATTACCCTTACCCTAACCCTAAACCTTACACTTACCATAATCCTAACCCTAACACTAACCCTAACGATAACCCTAACTCTAACCCTAAACCTTACCCTAAACCTAACCCTAACCCTAAACTCAACCTTAACCCTAACCCTAACCCTTAACCTTACCCTAACCCTAACACTAAACCTAACCTAACCCTAATACTAACCCTTATGCTTACCCTAACCCTAAACATAAACCTAAACCTAATCCTATCCCTAACCCTAACCCTAACCCTAATCCTAACCCTAACATTTACCCTTACCCAAATCCTAAACCTAACCCTAACCCTAACAATTATCCTAACCTTAACCCTAACCCTAACCCTTACCCTCATCCTAACCGTCACCCTAACCTTAACCGACCCTAAACTTAACCCTAAACCTAACCCTTACCCTAAAACTTACCCTAAGCATTACCCTAAACCTAACACTTACCCTTACCCTAATCCTTACCCTAACCCTAAACCTAACCCTAACCCTAACCCTAACCCTAACTCTAACCCTTAACCTAACAATAACACTAACCCTAAACCCTAACCCTAACTCTAACACTAACTCTAAACCTAACCCTAACCCTAACCGTAAACCTTACCCTTATCCTAACCCTAACCCTAAACCTAACACTTAACCTTACCCAAAACCCTTCCCTAACCCCTAACCCTAACCCATATCCTAACCCTAACCCTAACCCTAACCCCTAACCCTAACCCTAACCCCTAACCCTAACCCTAACTCTAACACTTACCCTTATCCTAACCTTAACCCTAACCCTAAGACTTACCCTTACCCTAACCCCTACCCTAACGCTAACCCTAACCCTAACCCTTACCCTAACCCTAACCCTAACTCTAACACTTAATATAACCCTAACAGTAACCCTAACAACTAACCCTAATCCTAATCATTTCCCTAACCCCGAAACCTAACCCTAACCCTAACCCTAACCCTTAACCTTATCCTAACCCTAACCCTAACCCTAAACCTTACCCTAAACCTAACCCTAACCCTTACCATTACCCTAACTCAAAACCTAAACCTAAACCTAACCATAAACTTTACCCTTAACCTAACCCTAACCCTAACCCTAAGGCTACTCCTAAACCTTACACTTACCCTAAACCTAAGCCTAAACCTTACCCTAACCCTAACCTTAACCACAACACTAAACCTAACCCTAGCCTAACCCTAACCCTTACCCTTACCCTAACCCTAACCCTAACCCTAATGCTAACCCAAACCATAACCCTACCCCTTACCCTAAACCTAACCCTAACACTAATCCTTACCCTAACCCTAACCCTAACACTAACCCTTACACTTTTCCTTACCCTAACCCTAACAATAAGCCTTACGCTTACCCTAACCCTAACCCTAAACCTAACTCTAACCCTATCCCTAACTCTAACAATTACACTTACCATAACCCTGACACTAAACCTTATCCTAACCGTAAACCTAACCCTTTAACCTAACCCTAACACTAACCCTCACACCTAACCCTAACCCTTACCTTAACCCTAACCCTAACGCTAACGCTAACCCTTACACTTACCATAACCCTAACCCTAACACTAAACCTAAAGATAACCCTAACTCTAACCCTAAACCTTACCCTAAACCTAAACCTAACCCTAACCTCAACCTTAACCCTAACCCTAACACTTAACCTTACCCTAACCCTAAACCTAAACATAAACCTAATCCAAAACCTAACCCTAACCCCTAACCCTAACCCTAACCCTAACCCTAACATTTACCCTTACCCAAACCCTAACCCTAACCTTAACCCTAACACTTACCCTAACCTTAACCCTAACCCTAACCCTTACCCTTACCCTAACCCTAAACCTAACCTTAACCACAACCCTAACCCTAAACCTAACCCTTACCCTAAACCTTACCCTAAAACTATTCCTAACCCTAACCCTAACCCTAAACCTTACCCTAACCCTAAACTTAGCCCTAACCTCAACCTTAACCCTAAGCCTAACCCTAACCCTAATCCTTACCCTAACCCTAACCCTAACCCTTCCTCTAACTCTAACACTAACCTCAACCCTAACCCTAACCCTAACACTAAACCTAACCCTAACCCTTACCATTACCCTAACTCTAACCCTAACCCTAACCCTGACCCTAACCCTAACGCTTACCCTAACCCTAACCCTAACCCTTAACCTTACCCTCACCCTAACCCTTAACCTAACCCCGACCCTAAGCCTTACCCTAACACTTACCCTAACCCTAAACCTAACCGTAAACCTAACACTTACCCTTACCCTAACACTAACCCTAAACCTAACCCTAACCCTTACCCTAACCCTACCCCTAAGCCTAACCCTACCCCTAACACTTACGCTAGCCCTAACCCTAACCCTAACCTTACCCTAACAGTAACCCTAACCCTAACCCTTACCCTAACTCTAACCCTAACCCCAACCCTAACCCCTAACCCTAAACCTTAACCTAACCCTAACCCTCACACTAACCCTAACCCTTACCCTTACCCTAACCCTAAACCTAACACTTACCCTTACCCTAACCCCTACCCTAACCCTAACCCTAACCTTAACCCTAACCCTAACCTAACACTGGACCTTTCCCTAAACCTAACCCTAAACCTATCACTAACCCTAACCCTAAAGCTAACCCTAACCCTAAACCTAACCCTAACCCTAAACTTACCCCTAACCCTTATGCTTACCCTAACCCTAAACCTAACCATAAACCTAACCATAAACCTAAACCTAGCCCTTACCCTTACACTAACCCTAACCAGAAACCTAACCCTAACCCTTAACCAAACACTAACTCTAACCCTAACCCTGACCCTAACCTTAACCCTAACCCTTACCCTACCCTAACCGTAACACTAAATTAACCTTAATCCTAACCCTAAACCTTACCCAAACCCTAACCCTAACCCTAACCCTTACCCTACCCTAACCCTAACCCTAAAATTAACCCTAACACTAACCTTAACCCTAACCCATACCCTCACCCTAACCCTAACGCTAAACCTAACCTGAACCCTAACCCTATCCCTAACCCTAACTCTTATACTTACCCTAACCCTAACCCTAAACCTAACCCTAACCCTAACCCCTAAATCTAACCGTAACCCTAACCCTAACACTAACACTTACCCTTACCCTAACCCTAACCTTAATTCTAACCCTAACACTAACCCTAACACTTACCCTAATCCTAACCCTAAACCTTACCCTAATTCTAACGCTAACCTTAACCCTTACCCTTTCCCTAACCCTAACCCTAACCCTTACCCTTACCCTAACCCTAAACCTAAACCTAACCCTAACCCTAAACCTAACCCTAAATTTAACCCTAACCCTAACGCTAAACCTTACCCTTACCCTAAACCTAACCCTAACCCTTACCATTACCCTAACTCAAAACCTAAACCTAAACCTAACCATAAACTTTACCCTTAACCTAACCCTAACCCTAACCCTAAGGCTACTCCTAAACCTTACACTTACCCTAAACCTAAGCCTAAACCTTACCCTAACCCTAACCTTAACCACAACACTAAACCTAACCCTAGCCTAACCCTAACCCTTACCCTTACCCTAAACGTAACCCGAAACCTAACCGTAACCCTAACCCTAACCCTTACACTAAACCTAAACCCAATCCTAACCCTAACCCTCACCCTTGCCCTAACTCTAACCCTAACCCTAAAACTAACACTAAACCTAACCCTTACCCTAACCCTAACCCTAACCCTAACCCTTACCATAACCCTATCCCTACACCTAAACCTAATTCTAACCCTTACCCTAACCCTAACCCAAACCCTAACCCTAACACTTACCATTACCCCAAACCTAACTCTAACCCTTACCTTAACCCTACCCCTAACCCTAACCGTAACCCTAACCCTAACTCTTATCCTTACCCTAACCCTAACCCTAAACCTAACCCTAACACTAACCCTAACCCTTACCCTTACCCCTAACCTAACCCTAACCCTAACCCTATCCCTAACCCTAATCCTTACCCTTACCCTAACCCTAAACCTAAACCTAACCCGAACTCTAACTCTTATCCTTACCCTAACCCTAACCCTAAACCTAACCCTAACCCTAATCCTAACCCTTACCCTTACCATAACCCTAAAACTAACCCTAACCCTTACCCTTACCCTAACTCTTACCCTTACCCTAACCCTAAGACTAAACATAACACTAACCCTAACCCCTTCCCTAAACATAACCCTAACCCTAACGCTAAACCTTACCCTTACCCTAACAATAACCCTAACCCTAATGCTAACCCAATCCCTAATCCTACCCCTTACCCTAAACCTAATCGTAACCCTACTCCTTAACCCAACCCTAACCCTAACACTAACCCTTACCATTTCCCTAACCCTAACCCTAACATTAACCTTTACGCTTACCCTAACCCTAACCCTAACCCTAATGCTAAACCTAACCCTAACCCTAACCCTAACAATTACCCTTACCCTAACCCTAACCCTAACCCTTATCCTAACCGTAAACCTAACCCTTAACCTAACCCTAACACTAACCCTAACCCTTACCTTAACCCTAACCCTAACCCTAACCCTAACCCTAACCCTTACAATTACCATAACCCTAACCCCAACTCTAACCGTAACGATAACCCTAACTATAACCCTAAGCGTTACCCTAAACCTAACCCTAACCCTAACCTCAAACTTAACCCTAACCCTAACCCTTAACCTTACCCTAACCCTAACACTAAAACTAAACCTAATCCTAACCCTACCCCTTATGCTTCCCTAACCCTAAACCTAAACCTAAACCTAATCCTAACCCTAACCCCTAACCCTAACCCTAACCCTAACCCTAACATTTACCCTTACCCAAACCCTAACCCTAACCCCAACCCTAACACTTACCCTAACCTTAACCCTAGACCTAACCCTTACCCTTTTCCTAACCCTAACCCTAACCTTAACCCCAACCCTAAACCTAACCCTAAACCTAACCCTTACCCTAACACTTACCCTAACCCTAACCCTAACACTTACCCTTACCCTAACCCCTACCCTAACCCTAACCCTAACCCTAACCCTTACCCTAAACCTAACACTAACTCTAACCCTTAATCTAACCCTAACCCTAACCCTAACCCTAACCTTACCCTTATTCTAACACTAACCCTAACCCTAACACTTAACCTTACCATAACCCCTACTCTAACCCTAACCCTAACCCTTACGCTAACCCTAACTCTAACCCTAACATCTAACCATAACCCACACCCTAACCCTAAACCTAAACCTAACCCCTAACCCTAACCCTAACCCTAACGCCTAACCCTAACCCTAACCCTAACTCCTAACACTTACCCTTATCGTAACCGTAACCCTAACCCTAACACTTACCCTTACCCTAACCCCTACACAAACCCTAACCCTAACCCTTAACCATAACCCTAACCCTAACCCTAACCCTAACCCTTACCCTAATCCTAAGCCCAATCCTAACCCTAACCCTTACCCTTGCCCTAACTCTAACCCTAACCCTAAACCTAAAAGTAACCCTAACCTGAATCCTAACCCTAACCCTTACCCTAACCCTAACCCTAAACCTAACCCTAAACCTAACCCTTACCCTAACCCTAACCCTAACCCTTACCATAATCCTATCCCTCCACGGAAATATAATTCTAACCCTTGCCCTAACCCTTACCCTAACCCTAACACTTAACATTACCCTAAACCTAACTCTAAACCTTACCTTAAACCCTAACCCTAACCCTAACCATAACTCTAACCCTAAGTCTTATCCTTACCCTAACCCTAATCCTAAACCTATCCCTAACACTAACCCTAACCCTAACCCTTACACTTACCCTTACCTAAGCCTAACCCTAACCCTAAATGTAACCCTAACATTAACACTAACACCTAACCCTAACCCTAACCCTAATCCTTACCCTTACCCTAACCGTAAACCTAAACTTAACCCGAACTCTACCTCTTTTCCTCACCCTAACCCTAACACTAAAACTAATCCTAACCCTAATCCTAACCATTACCCTTACCATAACCCTAAACCTAAACCTAACCCTTACCCTTACCCTAACTCTTACCCTTACCCTAATCCTAAGCCTAAACATAACCCTAACCCTAACCCCTACCCTAAACCTAATCCTAACCCTAACCCTAAACCTTACAATTTTCCTAACCCTAACCCTAACTCTAATGCTAACCCAAACCCTAATCCTACCAATTACCCTAAACATAACCCTAACCCTACTCCTTAACCTAACCCTAACCCTAATATTAACCCTTACGCTTACCCGAACCCTAACCCTAAACCTAAACCTAACCCTAACCCTAATTCTAACAATTACCCTTACCCTAACCCTAACCCTAACCCTTATCCTAACCATAACCCTAACCCTTAACCTAACCCTAACACTAACCCTAACCCTTACATTAACCCTAACCCTAACCCTACCCCTAACCCTTATACTTACCATAACCCTAAACCTAACTCTAACCCTAACCCTAACCCTTACACTTACCCTAACCCTAAACCTAACCCTAACCCTATCCGTTCCCCTTACCCTAACCCTAACCTTAACCCTAACCCTAAACCTTACCCTTACCCTAAACCTAATCCTTACCCTTACCCTAACGCTAACCTAACACTAAATCTAACCCTAACCCTAACCCTTACCCTTACCCTAACACTAACCATAACCTTAAAACAGAACCCTAAACCTAACCCTAACCCCAAATCTAACCCTTACCCTTACCCTTACTCTAACCCTAACCCTAAACCTAACGCTAACCCTAACCCTAACCCTAACCATTATCCTAACCCTAACCCTAATCCTAACCCTAGCCCTTACCCTTACCCTAACCCTAACCCTAACCCTAACCCTAAACCTAACCCTAATCCTAACCCAAACCCTTACCCTTACCCTAATCCTAACCCTAACCCTAAACCTAAACCTAACCCTAACCCGAACTCTAACCCTTATCCTTACCCTATCCCTAACCCTAAACCTAACCCTAACCCTAATCCTAACCTTTACCCTTACCATAACCCTAAACCTAACCCTAACCCTTACCCTTACCCTAACTCTTATCCTTACCCTAACCCTAAGCCTAAACATAACACTAAACCTAACCCCTACCCTAACCCTAACCCTAACCTTAACCCTTACCCTTACCCTAACCCTAACCCTAACCGTAATGCTAACCCTAACCTTAACCCTACCCCTTAGCCTAAACCTAACCCTAACCCTAATCCTTACCCTAATCCTAACCCTAACACTAATCCTTACCCTTTCCCTAACCCTAACCCTAAAAATAACCCTTACCCTTACGCTAACCCTAACCCTAAACCTAACCCTAACCCTAACCCTAACCCTAACCCTAACCGTAACTCTAACACTTACGCTTATCCTAACCGTAACCCTAACCCTAACACTTACCCTTACCCTAACCCCTACCCTAACGCTAACCCTAACCCTAACACTTACCCTAACCCTAACGCTAACTGTAATCCTTAACATAACCCTAACAGTAAGCCTAACCCCTAACCCTAACCCTAACCTTAACCCTTACCCTTATCCTAACCCTAACCCTAACCCTAACACTAACCCTAACCCTAACCCTTACCCTAACCCTAACCCTAACCCTTACGATTACCATAACTCTAAACCTAAACCTAAACATAACCATAACCCTTAACCTTACCCTAACCCTAACCGTAACCCTAAACCTAATCGTAACCCTAAAACTAAACCTTACCCTAACCCTAACCCCAATCCTAACCCTAACCCTTACCTTTACCATAACTATAACCCTAACCCTAAACCTAAAACTAACCCTAACCTGAATCATAACCCTAACCCTTACACTAACCCTAACCCTAACCCTAACCCTGACCCTAACCCTAACCCTAACTCTTATCCTTACCCTATCCCTAACCCTAAACCTAACAATAACACTAACCCTAATCCTAACCCTTACCCTTAACCTAACCCTAAACTTAAACCTAACCCTAACCTTCACCCTAACACCTAACCCTAACCCTAACCCGTATCCTTACCCTAACCCTAACCCTAAACCTAACCCTAACAATAATCCTAACACTTAAACTTACCATAACCCTAAACCTAACCCTAATCCTTACCCTTACCCTAACTCTTACCCTTATCCTAACCCTAAGCCTAAACATAACCCTAACCCTAACCCCTACCCTAAACCTAACCCTAACCCTAACCCTAACCCTTACCCTTACCCTAACCCTAACCCTAACCCTAATGCTAACCCAAACCATAACCCTACCCCTTACCCTAAACCTAACCCTAACACTAATCCTTACCCTAACCCTAACCCTAACACTAACCCTTACACTTTCCCTAACCCTAACCCTAACAATAAGCCTTACGCTTACCCTAACCCTAACCCTAAACCTAACCCTAACCCTAACCCTAACTCTAACAATTACACTTACCATAACCCTGACACTAAACCTTATCCTAACCGTAAACCTAACCCTTTAACCTAACCCTAACACTAACCCTCACACCTAACCCTAACCCTTACCTTAACCCTAACCCTAACGCTAACGCTAACCCTTACACTTACCATAACCCTAACCCTAACACTAAACCTAAAGATAACCCTAACTCTAACCCTAAACCTTACCCTAAACCTAAACCTAACCCTAACCTCAACCTTAACCCTAACCCTAACACTTAACCTTACCCTAACCCTAAACCTAAACATAAACCTAATCCAAAACCTAACCCTAACCCCTAACCCTAACCCTAACCCTAACCCTAACATTTACCCTTACCCAAACCCTAACCCTAACCTTAACCCTAACACTTACCCTAACCTTAACCCTAACCCTAACCCTTACCCTTACCCTAACCCTAAACCTAACCTTAACCACAACCCTAACCCTAAACCTAACCCTTACCCTAAACCTTACCCTAAAACTATTCCTAACCCTAACCCTAACCCTAAACCTTATCCTAACCCTAAACTTAGCCCTAACCTCAACCTTAACCCTAAGCCTAACCCTAACCCTAATCCTTACCCTAACCCTAACCCTAACCCTTCCTCTAACTCTAACACTAACCTCAACCCTAACCCTAACCCTAACACTAAACCTAACCCTAACCCTTACCATTACCCTAACTCTAACCCTAACCCTAACCCTGACCCTAACCCTAACGCTTACCCTAACCCTAACCCTAACCCTTAACCTTACCCTCACCCTAACCCTTAACCTAACCCCGACCCTAAGCCTTACCCTAACACTTACCCTAACCCTAAACCTAACCCTAAACCTAACACTTACCCTTACCCTAACACTAACCCTAAACCTAACCCTAACCCTTACCCTAACCCTACCCCTAAGCCTAACCCTACCCCTAACACTTACGCTAGCCCTAACCCTAACCCTAACCTTACCCTAACAGTAACCCTAACCCTAACCCTTACCCTAACTCTAACCCTAACCCCAACCCTAACCCCTAACCCTAAACCTTAACCTAACCCTAACCCTCACACTAACCCTAACCCTTACCCTTACCCTAACCCTAAACCTAACACTTACCCTTACCCTAACCCCTACCCTAACCCTAACCCTAACCTTAACCCTAACCCTAACCTAACACTGGACCTTTCCCTAAACCTAACCCTAAACCTATCACTAACCCTAACCCTAAAGCTAACCCTAACCCTAACCCTAACCCTAACCCTAACCCTAAACTTACCCCTAACCCTTATGCTTACCCTAACCCTAAACCTAACCATAAACCTAACCATAAACCTAAACCTAGCCCTTACCCTTACACTAACCCTAACCAGAAACCTAACCCTAACCCTTAACCAAACACTAACTCTAACCCTAACCCTGACCCTAACCTTAACCCTAACCCTTACCCTACCCTAACCGTAACACTAAATTAACCTTAATCCTAACCCTAAACCTTACCCAAACCCTAACCCTAAGCCTAACCCTTACCCTACCCTAACCCTAACCTTAAAATTAACCCTAACACTAACCTTAACCCTAACCCAATCCCTCACCCTAACCCTAACGCTAAACCTAACCTGAACCCTAACCCTATCCCTAACCCTAACTCTTATACTTACCCTAACCCTAACCCTAAACCTAACCCTAACCCTAACCCCTAAATCTAACCGTAACCCTAACCCTAACACTAACACTTACCCTTACCCTAACCCTGACCTTAATTCTAACCCTAACACTAACCCTAACCCTTACCCTAACCCTAACCCTAAACCTTACCCTAATTCCAACGCTAACCTTAACCCTTACCCTTTCCCTAACCCTAACCCTAACCCTTACCCTTACCCTAACCCTAAACCTAAACCTAACCCTAACCCTAACCCTAACCCTAAATTTAACCCTAACCCTACACCTTACCCTTACCCTAAACCTAACCCTAACCCTAAACCTAACCCTAACCCTAAACCTAACCCTAACCCTAACCTTAATGTTAACCCTAACCCTAACCCTAACCCTAATCTTAACCTTAATGCTAACGTAACCCTAACCCTAACCCTAACCTTAACCTTAATGCTAACCTTAACCCTAACCCTAACCCTTACCCTAACCCTAACTGTAATCCTTACCCTAACTCTAACCCTGACCCTAACCCTTACTCTTTCTCTAACCCTAACACTAACCCTAACCCTTACCCTTACCCTTACCCTAACTCTAACCCTAACCCCAACCCTAACCCCTAACCCTAAACCTTAACCTAACCCTAACCCTCACACTAACCCTAACCCTTACCCTTACCCTAACCCTAAACCTAACACTTACCCTTACCCTAACCCCTACCCTAACCCTAACCCTAACCTTAACCCTAACCCTAACCTAACACTGGACCTTTCCCTAAACCTAACCCTAAACCTATCACTAACCCTAACCCTAAAGCTAACCCTAACCCTAAACCTAACCCTAACCCTAAACTTACCCCTAACCCTTATGCTTACCCTAACCCTAAACCTAACCATAAACCTAACCATAAACCTAAACCTAGCCCTTACCCTTACACTAACCCTAACCAGAAACCTAACCCTAACCCTTAACCAAACACTAACTCTAACCCTAACCCTGACCCTAACCTTAACCCTAACCCTTACCCTACCCTAACCGTAACACTAAATTAACCTTAATCCTAACCCTAAACCTTACCCAAACCCTAACCCTAACCCTAACCCTTACCCTACCCTAACCCTAACCCTAAAATTAACCCTAACACTAACCTTAACCCTAACCCATACCCTCACCCTAACCCTAACGCTAAACCTAACCTGAACCCTAACCCTATCCCTAACCCTAACTCTTATACTTACCCTAACCCTAACCCTAAACCTAACCCTAACCCTAACCCCTAAATCTAACCGTAACCCTAACCCTAACACTAACACTTACCCTTACCCTAACCCTAACCTTAATTCTAACCCTAACACTAACCCTAACACTTACCCTAATCCTAACCCTAAACCTTACCCTAATTCTAACGCTAACCTTAACCCTTACCCTTTCCCTAACCCTAACCCTAACCCTTACCCTTACCCTAACCCTAAACCTAAACCTAACCCTAACCCTAAACCTAACCCTAAATTTAACCCTAACCCTAACGCTAAACCTTACCCTTACCCTAAACCTAACCCTAACCCTTACCATTACCCTAACTCAAAACCTAAACCTAAACCTAACCATAAACTTTACCCTTAACCTAACCCTAACCCTAACCCTAAGGCTACTCCTAAACCTTACACTTACCCTAAACCTAAGCCTAAACCTTACCCTAACCCTAACCTTAACCACAACACTAAACCTAACCCTAGCCTAACCCTAACCCTTACCCTTACCCTAAACGTAACCCGAAACCTAACCGTAACCCTAACCCTAACCCTTACACTAAACCTAAACCCAATCCTAACCCTAACCCTCACCCTTGCCCTAACTCTAACCCTAACCCTAAAACTAACACTAAACCTAACCCTTACCCTAACCCTAACCCTAACCCTAACCCTTACCATAACCCTATCCCTACACCTAAACCTAATTCTAACCCTTACCCTAACCCTAACCCAAACCCTAACCCTAACACTTACCATTACCCCAAACCTAACTCTAACCCTTACCTTAACCCTACCCCTAACCCTAACCGTAACCCTAACCCTAACTCTTATCCTTACCCTAACCCTAACCCTAAACCTAACCCTAACACTAACCCTAACCCTTACCCTTACCCCTAACCTAACCCTAACCCTAACCCTATCCCTAACCCTAATCCTTACCCTTACCCTAACCCTAAACCTAAACCTAACCCGAACTCTAACTCTTATCCTTACCCTAACCCTAACCCTAAACCTAACCCTAACCCTAATCCTAACCCTTACCCTTACCATAACCCTAAAACTAACCCTAACCCTTACCCTTACCCTAACTCTTACCCTTACCCTAACCCTAAGACTAAACATAACACTAACCCTAACCCCTTCCCTAAACATAACCCTAACCCTAACGCTAAACCTTACCCTTACCCTAACAATAACCCTAACCCTAATGCTAACCCAATCCCTAATCCTACCCCTTACCCTAAACCTAATCGTAACCCTACTCCTTAACCCAACCCTAACCCTAACACTAACCCTTACCATTTCCCTAACCCTAACCCTAACATTAACCTTTACGCTTACCCTAACCCTAACCCTAACCCTAATGCTAAACCTAACCCTAACCCTAACCCTAACAATTACCCTTACCCTAACCCTAACCCTAACCCTTATCCTAACCGTAAACCTAACCCTTAACCTAACCCTAACACTAACCCTAACCCTTACCTTAACCCTAACCCTAACCCTAACCCTAACCCTAACCCTTACAATTACCATAACCCTAACCCCAACTCTAACCGTAACGATAACCCTAACTATAACCCTAAGCGTTACCCTAAACCTAACCCTAACCCTAACCTCAAACTTAACCCTAACCCTAACCCTTAACCTTACCCTAACCCTAACACTAAAACTAAACCTAATCCTAACCCTACCCCTTATGCTTCCCTAACCCTAAACCTAAACCTAAACCTAATCCTAACCCTAACCCCTAACCCTAACCCTAACCCTAACCCTAACATTTACCCTTACCCAAACCCTAACCCTAACCCCAACCCTAACACTTACCCTAACCTTAACCCTAGACCTAACCCTTACCCTTTTCCTAACCCTAACCCTAACCTTAACCCCAACCCTAAACCTAACCCTAAACCTAACCCTTACCCTAACACTTACCCTAACCCTAACCCTAACACTTACCCTTACCCTAACCCCTACCCTAACCCTAACCCTAACCCTAACCCTTACCCTAAACCTAACACTAACTCTAACCCTTAATCTAACCCTAACCCTAACCCTAACCCTAACCTTACCCTTATTCTAACACTAACCCTAACCCTAACACTTAACCTTACCATAACCCCTACTCTAACCCTAACCCTAACCCTTACGCTAACCCTAACTCTAACCCTAACATCTAACCATAACCCACACCCTAACCCTAAACCTAAACCTAACCCCTAACCCTAACCCTAACCCTAACGCCTAACCCTAACCCTAACCCTAACTCTAACACTTACCCTTATCGTAACCGTAACCCTAACCCTAACACTTACCCTTACCCTAACCCCTACACAAACCCTAACCCTAACCCTTAACCATAACCCTAACCCTAACCCTAACCCTAACCCTTACCCTAATCCTAAGCCCAATCCTAACCCTAACCCTTACCCTTGCCCTAACTCTAACCCTAACCCTAAACCTAAAAGTAACCCTAACCTGAATCCTAACCCTAACCCTTACCCTAACCCTAACCCTAAACCTAACCCTAAACCTAACCCTTACCCTAACCCTAACCCTAACCCTTACCATAATCCTATCCCTCCACGGAAATATAATTCTAACCCTTGCCCTAACCCTTACCCTAACCCTAACACTTAACATTACCCTAAACCTAACTCTAAACCTTACCTTAAACCCTAACCCTAACCCTAACCATAACTCTAACCCTAAGTCTTATCCTTACCCTAACCCTAATCCTAAACCTATCCCTAACACTAACCCTAACCCTAACCCTTACACTTACCCTTACCTAAGCCTAACCCTAACCCTAAATGTAACCCTAACATTAACACTAACACCTAACCCTAACCCTAACCCTAATCCTTACCCTTACCCTAACCGTAAACCTAAACTTAACCCGAACTCTACCTCTTTTCCTCACCCTAACCCTAACACTAAAACTAATCCTAACCCTAATCCTAACCATTACCCTTACCATAACCCTAAACCTAAACCTAACCCTTACCCTTACCCTAACTCTTACCCTTACCCTAATCCTAAGCCTAAACATAACCCTAACCCTAACCCCTACCCTAAACCTAATCCTAACCCTAACCCTAAACCTTACAATTTTCCTAACCCTAACCCTAACTCTAATGCTAACCCAAACCCTAATCCTACCAATTACCCTAAACATAACCCTAACCCTACTCCTTAACCTAACCCTAACCCTAATATTAACCCTTACGCTTACCCGAACCCTAACCCTAAACCTAAACCTAACCCTAACCCTAATTCTAACAATTACCCTTACCCTAACCCTAACCCTAACCCTTATCCTAACCATAACCCTAACCCTTAACCTAACCCTAACACTAACCCTAACCCTTACATTAACCCTAACCCTAACCCTACCCCTAACCCTTATACTTACCATAACCCTAAACCTAACTCTAACCCTAACCCTAACCCTTACACTTACCCTAACCCTAAACCTAACCCTAACCCTATCCGTTCCCCTTACCCTAACCCTAACCTTAACCCTAACCCTAAACCTTACCCTTACCCTAAACCTAATCCTTACCCTTACCCTAACGCTAACCTAACACTAAATCTAACCCTAACCCTAACCCTTACCCTTACCCTAACACTAACCATAACCTTAAAACAGAACCCTAAACCTAACCCTAACCCCAAATCTAACCCTTACCCTTACCCTTACTCTAACCCTAACCCTAAACCTAACGCTAACCCTAACCCTAACCCTAACCATTATCCTAACCCTAACCCTAATCCTAACCCTAGCCCTTACCCTTACCCTAACCCTAACCCTAACCCTAACCCTAAACCTAACCCTAATCCTAACCCAAACCCTTACCCTTACCCTAATCCTAACCCTAACCCTAAACCTAAACCTAACCCTAACCCGAACTCTAACCCTTATCCTTACCCTATCCCTAACCCTAAACCTAACCCTAACCCTAATCCTAACCTTTACCCTTACCATAACCCTAAACCTAACCCTAACCCTTACCCTTACCCTAACTCTTATCCTTACCCTAACCCTAAGCCTAAACATAACACTAAACCTAACCCCTACCCTAACCCTAACCCTAACCTTAACCCTTACCCTTACCCTAACCCTAACCCTAACCGTAATGCTAACCCTAACCTTAACCCTACCCCTTAGCCTAAACCTAACCCTAACCCTAATCCTTACCCTAATCCTAACCCTAACACTAATCCTTACCCTTTCCCTAACCCTAACCCTAAAAATAACCCTTACCCTTACGCTAACCCTAACCCTAAACCTAACCCTAACCCTAACCCTAACCCTAACCCTAACCGTAACTCTAACACTTACGCTTATCCTAACCGTAACCCTAACCCTAACACTTACCCTTACCCTAACCCCTACCCTAACGCTAACCCTAACCCTAACACTTACCCTAACCCTAACGCTAACTGTAATCCTTAACATAACCCTAACAGTAAGCCTAACCCCTAACCCTAACCCTAACCTTAACCCTTACCCTTATCCTAACCCTAACCCTAACCCTAACACTAACCCTAACCCTAACCCTTACCCTAACCCTAACCCTAACCCTTACGATTACCATAACTCTAAACCTAAACCTAAACATAACCATAACCCTTAACCTTACCCTAACCCTAACCGTAACCCTAAACCTAATCGTAACCCTAAAACTAAACCTTACCCTAACCCTAACCCCAATCCTAACCCTAACCCTTACCTTTACCATAACTATAACCCTAACCCTAAACCTAAAACTAACCCTAACCTGAATCATAACCCTAACCCTTACACTAACCCTAACCCTAACCCTAACCCTGACCCTAACCCTAACCCTAACTCTTATCCTTACCCTATCCCTAACCCTAAACCTAACAATAACACTAACCCTAATCCTAACCCTTACCCTTAACCTAACCCTAAACTTAAACCTAACCCTAACCTTCACCCTAACACCTAACCCTAACCCTAACCCGTATCCTTACCCTAACCCTAACCCTAAACCTAACCCTAACAATAATCCTAACACTTAAACTTACCATAACCCTAAACCTAACCCTAATCCTTACCCTTACCCTAACTCTTACCCTTATCCTAACCCTAAGCCTAAACATAACCCTAACCCTAACCCCTACCCTAAACCTAACCCTAACCCTAACCCTAACCCTTACCCTTATCCTAACCCTAACCCTAACCCTAATGCTAACCCAAACCATAACCCTACCCCTTACCCTAAACCTAACCCTAACACTAATCCTTACCCTAACCCTAACCCTAACACTAACCCTTACACTTTCCCTAACCCTAACCCTAACAATAAGCCTTACGCTTACCCTAACCCTAACCCTAAACCTAACCCTAACCCTAACCCTAACTCTAACAATTACACTTACCATAACCCTGACACTAAACCTTATCCTAACCGTAAACCTAACCCTTTAACCTAACCCTAACACTAACCCTCACACCTAACCCTAACCCTTACCTTAACCCTAACCCTAACGCTAACGCTAACCCTTACACTTACCATAACCCTAACCCTAACACTAAACCTAAAGATAACCCTAACTCTAACCCTAAACCTTACCCTAAACCTAAACCTAACCCTAACCTCAACCTTAACCCTAACCCTAACACTTAACCTTACCCTAACCCTAAACCTAAACATAAACCTAATCCAAAACCTAACCCTAACCCCTAACCCTAACCCTAACCCTAACCCTAACATTTACCCTTACCCAAACCCTAACCCTAACCTTAACCCTAACACTTACCCTAACCTTAACCCTAACCCTAACCCTTACCCTTACCCTAACCCTAAACCTAACCTTAACCACAACCCTAACCCTAAACCTAACCCTTACCCTAAACCTTACCCTAAAACTATTCCTAACCCTAACCCTAACCCTAAACCTTATCCTAACCCTAAACTTAGCCCTAACCTCAACCTTAACCCTAAGCCTAACCCTAACCCTAATCCTTACCCTAACCCTAACCCTAACCCTTCCTCTAACTCTAACACTAACCTCAACCCTAACCCTAACCCTAACACTAAACCTAACCCTAACCCTTACCATTACCCTAACTCTAACCCTAACCCTAACCCTGACCCTAACCCTAACGCTTACCCTAACCCTAACCCTAACCCTTAACCTTACCCTCACCCTAACCCTTAACCTAACCCCGACCCTAAGCCTTACCCTAACACTTACCCTAACCCTAAACCTAACCCTAAACCTAACACTTACCCTTACCCTAACACTAACCCTAAACCTAACCCTAACCCTTACCCTAACCCTACCCCTAAGCCTAACCCTACCCCTAACACTTACGCTAGCCCTAACCCTAACCCTAACCTTACCCTAACAGTAACCCTAACCCTAACCCTTACCCTAACTCTAACCCTAACCCCAACCCTAACCCCTAACCCTAAACCTTAACCTAACCCTAACCCTCACACTAACCCTAACCCTTACCCTTACCCTAACCCTAAACCTAACACTTACCCTTACCCTAACCCCTACCCTAACCCTAACCCTAACCTTAACCCTAACCCTAACCTAACACTGGACCTTTCCCTAAACCTAACCCTAAACCTATCACTAACCCTAACCCTAACCCTAAAGCTAACCCTAACCCTAACCCTAACCCTAACCCTAAACTTACCCCTAACCCTTATGCTTACCCTAACCCTAAACCTAACCATAAACCTAACCATAAACCTAAACCTAGCCCTTACCCTTACACTAACCCTAACCAGAAACCTAACCCTAACCCTTAACCAAACACTAACTCTAACCCTAACCCTGACCCTAACCTTAACCCTAACCCTTACCCTACCCTAACCGTAACACTAAATTAACCTTAATCCTAACCCTAAACCTTACCCAAACCCTAACCCTAAGCCTAACCCTTACCCTACCCTAACCCTAACCTTAAAATTAACCCTAACACTAACCTTAACCCTAACCCAATCCCTCACCCTAACCCTAACGCTAAACCTAACCTGAACCCTAACCCTATCCCTAACCCTAACTCTTATACTTACCCTAACCCTAACCCTAAACCTAACCCTAACCCTAACCCCTAAATCTAACCGTAACCCTAACCCTAACACTAACACTTACCCTTACCCTAACCCTGACCTTAATTCTAACCCTAACACTAACCCTAACCCTTACCCTAACCCTAACCCTAAACCTTACCCTAATTCCAACGCTAACCTTAACCCTTACCCTTTCCCTAACCCTAACCCTAACCCTTACCCTTACCCTAACCCTAAACCTAAACCTAACCCTAACCCTAACCCTAACCCTAAATTTAACCCTAACCCTACACCTTACCCTTACCCTAAACCTAACCCTAACCCTAAACCTAACCCTAACCCTAAACCTAACCCTAACCCTAACCTTAATGTTAACCCTAACCCTAACCCTAACCCTAATCTTAACCTTAATGCTAACGTAACCCTAACCCTAACCCTAACCTTAACCTTAATGCTAACCTTAACCCTAACCCTAACCCTTACCCTAACCCTAACTGTAATCCTTACCCTAACTCTAACCCTGACCCTAACCCTTACTCTTTCTCTAACCCTAACACTAACCCTAACCCTTACCCTTACCCTTACCCTAACTCTAACCCTAAACCTAAACCTAACCCTAACCCTAACCCTAAATTTAACCCTAACCCTAACCCTAAACCTTACCCTTACCCTAAACCTAACCCTAACCCTAATCCTTACCCTTACTCTAACCCTAACCCTAACTCTAACCCTAAACCTCACCCTAACCCTTACCCTTACCCTAACAATTACCCTACCATAACCCTAACCCTAACCCTAACACTTTCCCTTACCTTAACCCTAACCATAACCCTTAACCTTAACCTAACCCTAAACCCAACCCTAACCCTAACCCTAACATTTACCCTAGCCCTAACCATAATCCTAACCCTTACCCTAAGCCGAACCCTAACCCTAACCCTTACCCTAACTCTAACCCTAACCCTTAACCCTAAACCTTAACCTAACCGTAAGCCTCACATTAACCTTGAACCTTACCTTTACCCTAACACTAAACCTAACACATAACCTTACGCTAACACATACACTAACTCTCACCCTAACCCTAACCCTTACCCTAACTCTAACCCTAACCGTAACCCTAAACCCAAACCTATTCCTAACCCTAACCCTAACAAAACCCTAAACCTAATCTTAACCCTAACCCTAACCTTAACCTTAACCTTAAACCTAACCCATCCCTTACCCTAACCCTAACCCTAAACCTAACCCTAACCATAACCCTAACCCTAAACTTAACCCTAACCCTAACCTAACACTTGACCTTACCCTAACCGTAACCCTAAACCTATCACTAACCCTAACGCTAACCCTAACCCTAAACTTTACCCTTACCCTAACCCTAACCATAACCATAAACCTAACCCTAACCCTAAACCTAACCCTAACACTTACCCTAACCCTAACCCTAAACCTATCACTAACCCTAACCCTAAACCTAACACTAACCCTTACCCTTACCCTAAAACTAACCATAAACCTAACCCTAACCCTAACCCTATCCCTTAACCCTAACCCTAAACCTAACCCTAACCCTTACCCTAACCCTAACAATGACCCTAACCCTAACCTAACCCTAACCCTAACCTTATCCCAAACCCTTACCCTTAACCTAACCCAAACCCTAAACCTAACCCTAATCCTAACCCTAACACTTACCATTACCCTAACCCTAACCCTAAACCTAACCCTAACCCTTACCTTTATCCTCACCCTTAACCTAATCTTAACCCTAACCCTAACCCTACCCCTAACCTTACCCCTAAACCTTATCCTTACCCTAACCCTAACCCTAACACTAAACCTAACCCTAACCCTAAACCTTACCCTTACGCTTACCCTTACCCTAACCCTAACCCTAAACCTAAACCTAACCATTAACCAAAACCTAACCCTAACCCTAACCCTAACCCTAACCCTTACCCTTACAATAACCCTAACGCTAAACCTAACGCGAAACCTAACTTTATCCCTAACCCTAACTCTTATCCTTACACTACCCCTAACCCTAAACCTAACCCTAAATCTAACCGTTACCCTAACCCTAACCCTAAAACTTACCCTTACCCTAATCCTAAACTTAATGCTAAACTTAACCCTAACCCTAACCCTTACCCCAACCCTAACCCTAAACCTTACCCTAACTCTAACCCTAACCCTAATCCTTACCCTTTACCTAACCCTAACCCTAACCCTAACACTTATCCTTACCCTAACCCTAACCCTAAACCTAACCCTAACCCTAACCCTAAACCTAACCCTAAATTTAACCCTAACCTAACCCTAACCCTAACCTTAACCTTACCCTAACCCTAACCCTAAACCTGACCATTACCCTAAACCTAACCCTAACCCTTACCCTAACCCTAACCCAAACCCTAACCTTTACCCTTACCTTAACCCTAACCCTAACACTAACCCTAACAATAAACCTTACCCTTACCCTAACCCTGACCCTAAACCTAACCCTAACCCTAACCCTAAATCTAACCCTAACCCTAACCCTAACGCTAAACCTTACCCTTACCCTAACCCTAACCCTAACGCTAACCGTAAAACTTCTCCTTACCCTAAACTTAAACCTAACCCTTACCCTAAACCTAACCCTAACCCTAACCCTAACCCTAAACTTAACCTTAACCCTAACCCTTACCCTTACCCTAACCCTAACTCTAAACCTAACCCTAACCCTAACCCTAACCCCTACCCTACCTCTAACCCTAACCCTAATCCTAACCCTAACCCTTACCCTTACCTTAACCCTAAACTAACCCTAACCCTAACTCTAACCCTAACCCTTACCCTAACCCTAACCCTAACCCTAAACCTTACCCTTACCCTAAACCTAAACCTAACCCTTACCGTAAACCTAACCCTAACCATAATCATAACCCTTACCCTTACCTTAACCCTAACCCTAACCCTAACCCTTACGCTTACCCTAACGCTACCCTAACCCTAACCCTATCCCTTACCTTTATCCAAACCTAAACCTAACTCTAACCCTAACCCTAACCAAAACCCTTAACCTAACCCTAACCCTAACACTAACCCTAACTCTTAACCTTAACCTAACTCTAAACCTAACTCTAAAGTTAACACTATCCATAACCCCAACCCTTACCCTAACCTAACCCTAACCCTTACCCTGTCCCTAACCATAACCCTAACCCTAACCTTAACCGTAACCCTAACCGTAACACTAACCCTTACCCTTACCCTAACCCTAAACCTAAACCTAACCCTAACCCTAACCCTAACCCTTACCCTAACTCTAACCCTAACACCAACCCTAACCCCTAACCCTAAATCTTAACATACCCCTAACCCTCACACTAACCCTAACCCTTACCCGTACCCTAACCCTAAACCTAACACTTACCCTTACCCTAACCCCTACCTTAACCCTAACCCTAACCCTAACCCTAACCCTTACTCTAAACCTAACCCTAACCGTAACCCTACCCAACCTATCCCTAACCCTAACCCTAACACTTACCCTAACCCTAACCCTAACCCTAAACTTAACCCTAACCCAAACCATAACACTAACCCTTACCCTTACCCTAACCCTAACCCTATAACTAACCCTAACCGTAACCCTGACCCTAACCATAACCCTAACTCTTAACCCTAACTGTAACCCTAACCCTAACCATAAACCTAACCCTTACCCTTACCCTAACCCTAACCCTAAACCTAACCCTAGCACTTACCCTTACCCTCACCCTAAACCTAATCTTAACCCTAACCCTAACCCTAACCCTTAACCCTAACCCTAACCCTAACCCAAACCTAACCCTTACCCTTACCCTCACCCTAACCCTAAACCTAACCCTAGCCCTTACCCTTACCCTCACCCTAAACCTAATCTTAACCCTAACCCTAACTCTAACCCTAAACTTACCCCTAACCCTTATGCTTACCCTAAACCTAAACCTAACCCTAAAACTAAACCTAACCCTTACCCTTACCCTAACCCTAACCCTAAACCTAACCCTAACCCTTAACCGAACACTAACTCTAACCCTAACCCTGACCCTAACCTTAACCCTAACCCTTACCCTACCCTACCCCTAACCCTAAATTAACCCCAACGCTAACCCTAACCCTTACCCAAACCCTAACCTTAACCCTAACCCTTACCCTACCCTAACCCTAACCCTAAACTTAACCCTAACCCTAACCTTAACCCTAACCCATACCCTTACCCTAACAATGACGCTAAACCTAACCTGAACCCTAACCCTATCACTAACCCTAACTATTATACTTACCCTAACCCTAACCCTAAACATAACCCTAACCCCTAAATCTAACCGTAACCCTAACCCTAACCCTAACACTTACCCTTACCCTAACCCTAACCTTAATGCTAACCCTAACACTAACCCTAACCCTTACCCTAACCCTAACCCTAAACCTTACCCTAATTCTAACGCTAACCCTAACCCTTACCCTTTCCCTAACCATAACTCTAACCCTAACCCTTACCCTTACCCTAACCCTAAACCTAAACCTACCCCTAACCCAACCCTAACCCTAAATTTAACCCTAACCCTAACCCTAAACCTTACCCTTACCCTAACCCTAACCCTAACCTTAATGCTAACCCTAACCCTAACCAAAACCTAACCCTAAACTTAATGCTAACCGTAACCGTAACCCTAACCCTTACCCTAACCCTAATCCTTACCTAATTCTAACTCTGACCCTAACCCTTACCCTTACCCTAACTTTAACCCTAAACCTAACCCTAATCCTAACCCTAACCCTAAATTTAACCATAACCCTAACCCTAAACCTTACCCTTACCCTAAACCTAACCCTAACCCTAATCCTTACCCTTACTCTAGCCCTAACCCTAACTGTAACCCTAAAATTCACCCTAACCCTAACACTTACCCTAACAATGACCCTACCCTAACCCTAACCCTAATCCTAACACTTACCCTTACCCTAACCCTAACCCTAACCCTTAACCTTATCGTAACCATAAACCCAACACTAACCTTAACCCTAACACTTACCCTAGCCCTAACCCTAATCATAACCCTTCCCCTAAGCCTAACCCTAACCCTAACCCTTACCCTAACTCTAACCCTAACCCTAACCCTTAACCCTAAACCTTAAACTAACCCTAAGCCTCACATTAACCCTGAACCTTACCCTTACCCTAACCCAAACCTAACACATACCCTTACCCTAACCCCTACCCTAACTCTAACCCTAACCCTAAACCTTACCCTAAATCTAACCCTAACCCTAACCGTAACACTAAACCTAAACCTATTCCGAACCCTAACCCTAACCCTTACCCTAACCGTAATCTTAACCCTAACCCTAACCTTAACCCTCAACCTTAACCCTAACCCTTACCTGACCCTAACCCTAACCCTAAACCTAACCCTAACCATAACCCTAAACCTAAACTTAACCCTAACCCTAACCTAACACTTGACCTTACCCTAACCGTAACCCTAAACCTATCACTAACCCTAACCCTAACCCTAACCCTAAACTTTACCTTACTCTAACCCATACCATAACCCTAACCCTAATCCTAACCCTAACACTTACCGTAACCCTAACCCTAACCCTTACCCTAACCCTAACTCTAACCCTACCCCTAACACTAACACTTACCCTAACCCTAAGCCTTATCCTAACCCTAACCCTAACCCTAACCCTAACCATTAACCTAACCCTAACATTAACCCTAACCCCTAACCCTAACCCTAACCCTAAGTCTAAACCTAACCCTAACCCTTACCCTTACTCTAACCTTAACCCTAAATCTAACCGTAACCCTAACCCTAATCCTTACTCTAACCCTAACCCTAACCCTTCCTCTAACTCTAACGCTAACGTCAACCCTAACCCTAACCCTAACCCTAAACCTAACCCTGACCCTAACCCTCAAGCTTACCCTAACCCTAACCCTTAACTTTACCCTAACCCTAAACCTAAACCTAACCCTGACCCTAACCCTTACCCTAACACTTACCCTAACCCTAACCTAACCCTAACCCTAACACTCTTACCCTAACCCTAACCCTAAACCTAACCCTAAACCTTACCTTAACCCTACCCCTAAACCTAACCCTAACCATAATCCTAACATTTATGCTAGCCCTAACCCTAACCCTAATCCTTACCCTAACCGTAACCCTAACCCTAACCCTTACCCTAACTCTAACAATAGCAACAACCCTAACCCTTAACCCTAAACCTTAACCTACCCCTAACCCTCACACTAACCCTAACCCTTAGCCTTACCCTAACCCTAAACCTAACACTTACCCTTACCCTAACCCCTACCCTAACCCTAACCCTAACCCTTACCCTAAACCTAACCCTAACCCGAACCGTAACCCTAAACCCAAACCTATCCCTAACCCTAACCCTAACCCTTACCCTAACCCTAACCTTAACCCTAACCCAAACCCTAAACCTAACCCTTACCCTTACCCTAACCCTAACCCTAAAACTAACCCTAACCCTAACCCTAACCATAACCATAACCCTAACTCTATCCTAACACTTGAACTTACCCTAAACCTAACCCTAAACCTATCACTAACCCTAACCCTAAACCTAACCCTAACCCTAACCCTAACCCTAAACCTAACACTTAACCTTACCCTAACCCTAACCCTAAACCTATCACTAACACTAACCCTAACCCTAACACTAACCCTTACCATTACCCTAACCCTAACCATAAACCTAACGTTAACCCTAACCCTAACCCTAACCCTAACTCTTAACCCTAACCCTAACCCTTACACTTAACCTAACCCTAACTCTAACCTAACCCTAACCCTAAACTTAACCCAAAGCCTTACCCTTACCCTAACCCAAACCATAAACCTATCACTAACCCTAACCCTACCCCTAACCCTAACCCTAACCCTAACCCTTACCCTTACCCTAACCCTAACCATAAACCTAACCCTAACCCTAAACCTAACCCCAACACTTACCCTTACCCTAACCCTAACCCTAAACCTATCACTAACCCTAACCCTAACCCTAACACTAACCCTTACCCTTACACTAAACCTAACAATAAACCTAATCCTAACCCTAACCCTAACCCTTAATCCTAACCCTAACCCTAACCCTAACCATTACCCTTACCCTCACCCTAACCCTAAACCTAACCCTAGCCCTTACACTTACCCTCACCCTAAACCTAATCTTAACCCTAACCCTAACTCTAACCCTGAACTTACCCCTCACCCTTATGCTTACCCTAACCCTAAACCTAACCCTAAACCTAAAGCTAACCCTTACCCTTACCCTAACCCTAACCCTAAACCTAAACCTAACCCTTACCCTTACCCTAACCCTAACCCTAAACCTAACCCTAACCCTTAACCAAAAACTAACCCTAACCCTAACCCTTACCCAAACCCTAACCGTAACCCTAACCCTTACCCTACCCTACCCCTAACCCTAAACTTAACCCTAACCCTAAAATTAACCCTAACCCATACCATTACCCTAACAATGACGCTAAACCTAACCTGAACACTAACCCTATCACTAACCCTAACTCTTATACTTACCCTAACCCTAACCCTAAACCTAACCCTAACCCCTAAATCTAACCGTAACCGTAACGCTAACCCTAACACTTACCCTTACCCTATCTCTAACCTTAATGCTAACCCTAACACTAACCCTCGCCCTTACCCTAACCCTAACCCTAAACCTTACCTTAACTCTAACGCTAACCCTAACCCTTACCCCTTCCCTAACCATAACCCTAACCCTAACCCTTACCCTTACCCTAACCCTAAACCTAAACCTAACCCTAACCCTACCCCTAACCCTAAATTTAACCCTAACCCTAACCCTAACCCTAAACCTTACCCTTACCCTAACACTAACACTAACCCTAACCCTAACCTTAATGCTAACCCTAACCCTAACCCTAAACTTAATGCTAACCGTAACCCTAACCCTAACCCTTACCCTAACACTAACCCTAATCCTTACCCTAACTCTAACCCTGACCCTAACCCTTACCCTTTCACTAACACTAACACTAACCCTAACCCTTACCCTAACTCTAACCCTAAACCTAACCCTAATCCTAACCCTAACCCTAAATATAACAATATTCCTAACCCTAAACCTTATCCTTACCCTAAACCTAACCCTAACCCTAATCCTTACCCATACCCTAACACTAACACTAACCCTAACCCTAACCCTAATCCTAACACTTACCCTTACCCTAACCCTAACCCTTAACCTTACCCTAACCCTAAACCCAACCCTAACCCTAACCCTAAAACTTACCCTAGCCCTAACCCTAATCCTAACCCTTACCCTAAGCCTAACCCTAACCCCAACCCTTACGCTAACTCTAACCCTAAACCTCACCCTAACCCTAACCCTTACCCTAACAATTACCCTACCCTAACCCTAACCCTAATCCTAACTCTTACCCTTACCCTAACCCTAACCCTTAACCTTACCCTAACCCTAAACCCAACCCTTACCCTTACCCTAACCCAAACCTAACACATACCCTTACCCTAACCCCTTCCCTACCTCTAACCCTAACCCTAACCCTTATCCTAACTCTAACCCTAACCCTAACCGTAACCCTAAACCTAAACCTATTCCTAACCTTAACCCTAACCCTTACCCTAACCCTAATCTTAACCCTAACCCTAACTTTAACCCTAACCTTAACCCTAACCCTTCCCTTACCCTAACCCTAACCCTAAACCTGACCCTAACCTAACCCTACCCCTAAACTTAACCGTAACCGTAACCTAACACTTGACCTTACCCTAACCGTAACCCTAAACCTATCACTAACCCTAACCCTAAATCTAACCCTAAACTTTACCCTTACCCTAACCCTAACCATAATCCTAACCCTAACCCTAAACCTAACCCTAAACCTAACACTTACCCTTACCCTAACCCTAACCCTAAACCTATCACTAACCCTATTCCTAACCATAACACTAACCCTTACCCTTATCCTAAACCTAACCATTAACCTAACCCTAACCCTAACCCCAACCCTAACACTTAACCCTAACCCTACCCCTAACCATAACACTTACCCTTACCCTAACAATAACCCTAACCCTAAAATAACCCTAACCTTATCCCAAACCCTTACCCTTACCCTAAACCAAACCCTAAACCTAACCATTACCCTTACCCTTACCCTAACCCAAACCCTAAACCTAACCCTAACCCTTAACCAAACCCTAACCCTAACCCTAACCCTAACCCTTACACTTACCCTAACGCTAAACCTAACCCAAAACCTAACTCTATCCCTAACCCTAACTCTTAACCTTACACTAACCCTAACCCTAAACCTAACCCTAAATCTAACCGTTACCCTAACCCTAACCCTAAAACTTACCCTTACCCTAACCCTAACCTTAATGCTAACCCTAACCCTAACACTTACCCTTACCCTAACCCTAACCCTAAACCTAACCCTAACCCTAAACCTAACCCTAAATTTAACCCTAACCGTAACCCTAACCCTAACCTTACCCTTACCCTAACCCTAACCCTAAACCTGACCCTTACCCTAAACATAACCCTAACCCTTACCCTGACCCTAACCTTAACCCTAAACTTTACCCTTACCTTAATCCTAACCCTAACCCTAACCCTAATAATAACCCTTTCCCTTACCCTAACCCTAACCCTAGACCTAACCCTAACACTAAATCTAACCCTATCCCTAACCCTAACCCTAACCCTACCCATAACCCTAACCCTAACCCTATCCCTAACCCTAACCTCTAAACCTAACCATAAACCTAACCCTAATCCTTACATTTATCCTAAACCTAACCCTAACACTAACACTTATGCCTACCCTAACCCCTACCCTAAATCTAACCCTAACCCTAACCCTTACCCTAACCCTAACCCTTACCCTTACCTTAACCCTAAACTAACCCTAACCCTAACTCTAACCCTAACCCTTAACCTAAGCCTAAGCCTAACCCTAACCCTAACCCTAACCCTAAACCTTACCCTTACCCTAAACCTAACCCTAACCCTTAACCTAAACCTAACCCTAACCCTAACCCTTACCCTTACCTTAACCCAAACCCTAACCCTAACACTTACGCTTACCCTAACGCTAACCCTAACCCTAACCCTAACCCTTACCTTTATCCAACCTTAAACCTAATTCTAACCCTAACCCTAACCAAAACCCTTAAACTAACCCTAACCCTAACACTAACCCTAACTCTTAAACTTAACCTAACTCTTAATCTAACTCTAAACTTAACCCTATGCCTAACCCCAACCCTTACCCTAACCTAACCCTAACCCTTACCCTATCCCTAACCAAAACCCTAACCCTAACCTTAACCCTAACCCTAACCGTAACACTAACACTTAACCTTACCCTAACCCTAAACCTTAACCTAACCCTAACCCTCACCCTAACCCTAAGCTTAACCCTATCCCTAACCCTTGCCCTTACCCTAATCCAAACCCTAAACCTAAACCTAACCCTAATCCTAACCCTTAACTTAACCCTAACCCTAACCCTAAACCTAAACCTAACCCTAAACCTAACCCTAACCTTAACCCTAAACTTAACCCTAACCCTTACCCTTACCCTAACCAAAACCCTAAACCTAACCCTAACCCTAACCCTTACCCTTAACCAAACCCTAACCCTAAAACTAACCCTATCCCTAACCCTAACCCTTACCATAACCATAACCCTAACCCTTACGCTTACCCTAACGCTAACCCTAACACTTACCCTAACCCTAAACCTAAACCTAACACATACCCTTAACCTACCACTAACCCTTACCCTAACCCTAAACTTAAACTTAAAACTAATCCTAATCCTAACCCTAACACTTACCCTAACCCTAACTTTAACCCCAACACTAATCCTAACCCTAACCCTAACCCTAACCCTTACCCTTACCCTAACCCTAACCCTCACCTTAACCCTAACACTAACCCAACCATAACTCTTACCCTAACCCTAACCCTAATCCTATCCCTAACCCTTACCCTTACACTAACCCTAACCCTAACCCTAAACCTAACCCTAACCCTAACCTTAACCCTAACCCTTACCCTTAGCCTAACCCAAACCCTAAACCTAACCCTAAACCTAAACCTAAACCTAAACCTAACCCTCACCCTAACCCTAAGCTTAACCCTATCCCTAACCCTTGCCCTTACCCTAATCCAAACACTAAACCTAAACCTAACCCTAAACCTAACCCTTAACTTAACCCTAACCCTAACCCTAACCCTAAACCTAACCCTAACCCTAACCCTAGCCTTAACCCTAAACTTAACCCTAACCCTTACCCTTACCCTAACCATAACCCTAAACCTAACCCTAACCCTAACCCTTACCCTTAACCAAACCCTAACCCTAAAACTAACCCTAACCCTTATCCTAACCCTAACCCGAACCCTTAACCTTACCCTAACCATAACCCTAAACCTAACCCTAACCCTAACCCTTATACTAACCCTAACCCTAATCCTATCCCTTAACCTAACACTAACACTAACCCTAACCCCTAACCCTAACTCTCACCCTTATCCCTACTCTAACCCGAACCGTAACTCTAACCCTAACCCTAACACTAACCCTTACCCTAACCCTAAAACTAACCCTTACTCTAACCCTAACCCTAATCTCAATCTTAACCCTAATCCTAACCCTTAACCTTACCCTAACACTGACCCTAACCCTTACCGTTAGCCTAACCCTAACCCTAACCCTTACCCTTAGCCTAATCCTAACACTAAACCTTATCCGAACCCTACCCCTATCCCTAACCCTAACTCTTATCCTTACCCTAATCCTAACCCTAACCATAACCATAACCCTAACCCTTACCCTTAGCCTAACCCTAACCCTAACCCTAACCCTTACACTTACGCTAACCCTAACCCTAACCTTAACCCTAAACCTAACCCTAACCCTTACCCTAACCCTTACCCTTACCCTAACCCTAACCCTAACCCTAAACATAACCCTTACCCTTACCCTAATCATAACCCTAAACCTAACTCTAATCCTAAACCTAACCATAACCCTAACCCTAACCCTAAACCTTACCCTTACCCTAACCCTAACGCTAACCCTAACCCTAAAACTTCCCCTAACCTTAAACCTAATCCTAAACCTTACCCTAAACCTAACCCTAACCCTAACCCTGACCCTTACCTTAACTCTCACCGTAACCCTAACCATTCCTCTTCCCCTAATGGTAACCCTAACCGTAAACGTAACCCTAAACCTATCCCTAACACATACCCTTACTTTAAGCCTAACCCTAACCCCAACCCTATCCTTAACCCTAAACTTTACCCTTAACCTAAACCTAACCCTAACCCTTACCCTAAACCTAACCCTAACCCTACCCTAACCCTAATCTTAACCCTTACTCTTACCCTAACCCTAACCCTAAACCAAACCCTATCGTTAACCCTAACCCTAAACCTAACCCTTACCAAACCTTAACCCTAATCCTAACCCTAACCCTTAAACTTACCCTTACCCTAACCCTAACCCTAAACATAACCCTTACCCTTACCCTAATCATAACCCTAAACCTAACCCTAATCCTAAACCTAACCATAACCCTAACCCTAACCCTAATCTTAACCCTTACCCTTACCCTAACACTAACCCTAACACTTAACCTAACCCTAACACTAACCCTAACCCTAACCCTTACACATATGCTAACCCTAACCCTAACCCTAACACTTACCATTACCTAACTCCTATCCTAACCCTAAGCCTAACCCTAAACCATAACCTAACACTGACCCTAACCCTACCCTTACCCTTAGCCTAACCCTAAACCTAACCCTAACCCTTACCATAACCATAACCCTAACCCTTACGCTTACCCTAACGCTAACCCTAACACTTAACCTAACTCTAACCCTAAACCTAACCCATACCCTTAACCTACCACTAACCCTTACCCTAACCCTAAACTTAAACTTAAAACTAATTCTAATCCTAACCCTAACCCTTACCCTAACCCTAACTTTAACCCCAACACTAATCCTAACCCTAACCCTAACCCTAACCCTTACCCTTACCCTAACCCTAACCCTCACCTTAACCCTAACACTAACCCAACCATAACTCTTATCCTAACCCTAACCGTAATCCTATCCCTAACCCTTACCCTTACACTAACCCTAACCCTAAGCCTAAACCTAACCCTAACCCTAACCTTAACCCTAACCCTTACCCTTACCTAACCCTAACCCTAAACCTAACCCTAACCCTAAACCTAACCCTAACACTAACCCTAACCCTTACACTTACCCTAACTCTAAGCCTAACCCTTACCCTAAACCTAACCCAACCCCAACCCTTACCTTAAGCCTAACCCTAACCCTAACAATAACATTAACCCTAACCCTAACACTAACCCTAACCTTAACCCTAACCCTAACCCTAAACCTTACCCTTACCCTAACTCTAACGCTAACCCTAACCCCAAAACTTCCCCTAACCCTAAACCTAATCCTAATCCTTACCCTAACCCTAACGCTAACCCTAACCCCAAAACTTCCCCTAACCCTAAACCTAATCCTAATCCTTACCCTAAACCTAACCCTAACCCTAACCCTGACCCTTACCTTAACCCTAACCCTAATCCTAACCATTCCCCTTCCCCTAACGGTAACCCTAACGGTAACCCTAACCCTAAACCTAACCCTAACACATACCCTTACTTTAAGCCTAACCCTAACCCCAACCCTATCTCTAACCCTAAACCTTACCCTTAACCTAAACTTAACCCTAACTCTTACCCTAAACCTATCCCTAACCCTAAGGTAACCCTAATCTTAACCCTTACCCTTACCCTAACCCTAACCCTAAACCTAACCCTATCCTTAACCCTAACCCTAAACCTAACGCGTACCCTAACCTTAACCCTAATCCTAACCCTAACCCTTACACTTACCCTAATCCTAACCCTAACACTAAACCTAACCCTAACCCTAACCTTAACCCTAAACCTTACCCTTAACCTAACCCTAACCCTAACACTTAACCTAACCCTAACACTAACCCTAACCCTATCCCTTACCCATATCCTAACCCTAACCCTAACCCTAACACTTACCCTTACCTAACTCCTATCCTAACCCTAAGTCTAACCCTAAACCATAACCTAACCCTGACCCTAACCCTACCCTTACACTTACCCTAACCCTAAACCTAAGCCTAACCCTAACCCTAACCCTACCCCTTACCCTTACCCTAACCCTAACCCAAACCTTAAATCTAAAACTTACCCTTACCCTAAACCTAACCCTAACCCTAATCCTAACCCTACCCTTATGCTTACCCTAACCCTAATCCTAACCATAACCCTTACCCTAACCCTAACCTTAACCCCAACACTAATCCTAACCCTAACCCTAAACCTTACCCTAACCCTATCCTTAACCCCAACACTAATCCTAACACTAACCCTAACCCTAACCCTTACCCTAACCCTAACCTTAACCCCAACCCTAACCCTAACCCTAACCCTAACCCTAGCCCTAACCTTAACCCTAACCCTAACCCAACCATAACCTTTACACTAACCCTAACCCTAATCCTATCCCTAACCCTTACCCTTAAACTAACCCTAACCCTAAACCTAAACCTAATCCTAACCGTAACCTTAACCCTAAACCTTACCCTTACCCTAACCCTAACCCTAACCCTAAACCTAAACCTAACCCTAACACTAACCCTAACCCTTACACTTACACTAACCCTAACCCTAACCCTAACCCTTACCCTAAACCTAACCCTAACCCCAACCCTTACCTTAACCCTAACCCTAACCCTAACCCTAAACCTAAACCTAACTCTAACCCTAACCCTAACCCTAATCCTTATCCTAACCCTAAACCTAACCCTTACCCTAACCCTAACCCTAACCCTAACATTAACCCTACCCCTAACCCTAACCCTAACCTTAACCCTAACCCTAACCCTACTCTTTTCCTTACCCTAATCCTAACCTTAAACCGAACACTAACCCTTGTCCTAACCCTAACCATAACCCTTACCCTTACCCTAAACCTAACCCTAAACCTAACCCTCACCCTAACCCTAACCCTAACCTCTAACCCTAATCCTAAACCTAACCCTAATCCTTACCTTTATCCTAAACCTAACCCTAACACTAACACTTATGCTTACCCTAACCCCTACCCTGACTCTAACCCTAACCCTAACCCTTACCCTAACCCTAACCCTAACCCTAACCCTTACCCTTACCTTGCCCCTAAACTAACCCTAACACTAACTCTAACCCTAACCCTTAACCTAACCCTAACCCTAACCTTAAACCTTACCCTTACCCTAAACCTATCCCTAACCCTTACCTTAAACCTAACACTAAACCTAACCCTAACCCTTACCCTTACCTTAATCCTAACCCTAACCCTAACCCTTACGCTTACCCTAATGCTAACCCTAACCCTAACACTAACACATACCCTTACCCTAACCCTAACCCTAAACATAACCCTAACCCTAACCCTAACCCTAAACATAACCCTAACCCTAACTCTAAACCTAACACTTACCCTAACCCTAACCCTAACCCTAACCTTTACCCTAACCCTAACCCTTATACTAAACCTAACCCTAACCCTAACCCATAACCCTAACATTTAACCTAACCCTAACCCTTACCCTAAACCTAACCTTTAACTTTATCCAACCCTAAACCTAACTCTAACCCTAACCGTAACCAAAACCCTTAACCTAACCCTAAACCTAACACTAACCCTAACCCTTAACCTTAACCTTAACCTAACCCTAAACCTCACTCTAACCTTAACCCTCTCCCTAACCCCAACCCTTACCCTAAGCTAACCCTAACGCTTACCCTAAACGTAACCATAAGCCTAACCCTATCCTTAACCCTAACCCTAACCATAACACTAAACCTTACACTTACCCTTACCCTAACCCTAACTCTAAATATAACCCTAACCCTAACGCCAACTTTAACCCTAAACCTAACCGTTGCCCTTACCCCAACCCTAACCCTAAACCTAATGCTAACCCTAACCCTAACCCTAACACTAAATCTAACCCTAACGCTAACCCTAACCCTAAACCTAACCCTAAATCTAACCCTAACCCTAACCCTAACCTTAACCCTAACCCTAAACCTAACCCTTAACCTAAACATAACCCTAAACCTAACCCTAACCCTAACCCTAACACCTAAACCTAACCCTAACACTAACAGTAACACTTACCCTTACCCTAAACCTAACCCTTCTCCTAACCATAACCCTAACCCTATCCCTTAACCTAACCCTAACACTAACCCTAACCCCTACCCTAACTCTAACCCTTACCCTTACCCCAACCCGAACCCTAAATCTAACCCTAACCCTAACACTAACACTAACCCTTACCCTAACCCTAAACCTAACCCTTACTCTAACCCTAAAACTAACCTCAATCTTAATCCTAAACCTAACCCTAACCCTTACCATTACCCTAACCCTAACCCTCACCCTTACCCTAAACCTTACCCTAACCGTAACCCTACCCCTTACCCTAACCCTAACATTAACCCTAATCTCAACCTTAAACCAAAGATTAACCCTAACCCTAACCGTTATCCTTACCCTTACCCTAACCCTAACCCTAAACCTAACACTTACCCTTACCCTAACCCTAACCCTAACCTTAACCCCAACCCTAAACCTAACCCTAACCCTAACCCTAACCCTTACCCTAACCCTAAACCTTACCCTTACTCTAAACCTTACCCTAACTCTAACGCTAACCCTAACCCTAACCCTTATCCTGACCCTAACCCTAACCCTTCCTCTAAATCTAACCCTAATCTCAACCCTAAACCTAACCCTAACCTAACCCTAACCCTAACCCTTACCCTTACCCTAACCCTAACCCTAACACTAACCCTGACCCTAACCCTAACGCTTACCCTAACCCTAACCCTAACCCTTAACCTTACCCTAACCCTAACCCTAAACTTAAGCCAACCCTAAACCTAACCCTGACCCTAACCCTTACTCTAAACCTTACCCTAACTCTAACGCTAACGCTAACCCTAACCCTTACCCTGACCCTAACCCTATCCCTGACCCTAACCCTAACGCTTACCCTAACCCTAACCCTAATCCTTAACCTTACCCTAACCCTAACCCTAAACTTAAGCCAACCCTAAACCTAACCCTGACCCTAACCCTTACTCTAAAACTTACCCTAACTCTAACGCTAACCCTAACCCTAACCCTTACCCTGACCCTAACCCTAACCCTTCCTCTAACTCTAACCCTAATCTCAAACCTAAACCTAAACCTAACCTAACCCTAACCCTAACTCTTACCCTTACCCTAACCCTAACCCTAACACTAACCCTGTCCCTAACCCTAACGCTTACCCTAACCCTAACCCTAACCCTTATACTTACCCTAACCCTAACCCTAAACTTAAGCCAACCCTAAACCTAACCCTGACCCTAACCCTTACCCTAACACTTAACCTAACCCTAGCCCTAACCCTAACAGTAACATTTACCCTTACCCTAACCGTAACCCTAAACCTAACCCTAACCCTTACCCTAACCCTAACCCTAACCCTAACCCTAACACTTACGCTAGCCCTAACCCTAACCCTAACCCTTACACTAACCGTAACCCTAACCCTAACCCATACCCTAACCTTAACCCTAACCCCAACCCTAACCCATAACCCTAAACCTTAACCTAACCCTAACCCTCACACTAACCCTAACCCTTACCCTTACCCTAACCCTAAACCTAACACTTATCCTTACCCTAACCCCTACCCTAACCCTAACCCTTACCCTAACCCTAACCCTAACCCTAACCATAACCATAACCCTAAACCCAAACCTATCCCTAACCCTAACCCTAACCCTTACCCTAACCCTAACCCTAATCTGAACCCTAACCTTAACCCTAACCCAAACCCTAACCCTAACCCTTACCCTTACCCTAGCCCTAAAACTAAAACTAACCCTAACCCTAACCCTAACTCTAACTTTAACCCTAACCCTAACCTAACACTTGACCTTACCCTAAACCTAACCCTAAAGCTATCACTAACCCTAACCCTAACCCTAACCCTAACCGTTACACTTACCCTAACCCTAACGATAAACGTAACCCTAACCCTAACCCTAACCATAAAACTTACCCTTACCCTAACCCTAACCCTAAACCTATCACTAACACTAACCCTAACCCTAACACTAACCATTACCCTTACCTTAACCCTAACCATAAACCTAATGCTAACCCTCTTATCCTTACCCTTACCCTAACCCTAAACCTAACCCTAAACTTAACCCCTAAATCTAACCGTTATCCTAACCCTAACCCTAAAACTTACCCTTACCCTAACCTTAACCGTAATGCTAACCCTAACCCTAACCCTTACCATTACCCTAACCCTAATCCTTACCCTAACTCTAACACTAATCATTACCCTTTCCCTGACCCTAACCCTAACCCTAACCCTAACCCTTACCCTTAAACCTAACCCTAACACTAAACCTAACCCTAAACATAACCCTAAATTTAACCCTAACCGTAACCCTAACCCTAACCTTACCCTTACCCAAACCCTAACCGTAAACCTGACCCTTACCCTAAACCTAACCATAACCCTTACACTAACCCTACCCCTAAACCTAACCTTTACCCTTACCTTAACCCTAACCGTAACCCTAAAAATGACCCTTACCCTTAACCTAACCCTAAACCTAAACCTCACCCTAACCCTAAATCTAACCCTAAACCTAACCCTAACCCTAAACCTTACCCTTACCCTAATGCTAACCCTAAACCTTCCCCTTACCCTAAACTTAACCCTAACTCTTACCCTAAACCTAACCGTACCCTAACCCTAAACCTAACCTTAACCTTAACCGTAACCCTAACCCTTACACTTCCCCTAATGCTATCCCTAACCCTAACCCTAAACATAACCCTAAAACGTACCCTTACCCTAAACCTAACCCTAACCCCAACCCTTACCCTTACCCTAACCCTAACCCTATACCTAACACTCACCCTCACCCTAACCATAACCCTAACCTCTAACCCTTACCCTAACCTCAACCCTAATCCTAACCCTAAAACTAAACCTAACCCTTACCCTAACCCTAACCCTAACCCTAGCGCTTACCCTAACCGTAACCCTAACCATTACCCTAACCGTAACCCTAACCCTAACTCTTAACCTAACTCTAACCCTAACCCCAACCCTAACCCCTAACCCTAAACCTTAACCAAACCCTAACCCTCACACTAACCCTAACCCTTACCATTACCATAACCCTAAACCTAACACTTACCCTTACCCTAACCCCTACCCTTACCCTAAACCTGAACCTAACCCTAACCCTACCCTAACCCTAACCATAAACCTAACCCTAACCCTAAACCTAACCCTAACCCTAACCCTAACCCTAAACCTTACCCTTACTCTAACCCTAACCCTAACAGTAAAACTTCCCCTAACCCTAAACCTAACCCTAACCCTTAACCTTACCGTAACCATAACCATAATCCTAACCCTTACCCTTAGCCTAACCCTAACCCTAACCCTAACCCTTACACTTACCCTAACCCTAAACCTAACCTTAACCATAACCCTAACCCTAACCCTAACCCTTACCCTTACCCTAACCCTAACCCTAACCCTAACCATAACCCTTACCCTTACCCTAATCATAACCCTAAACCTAACCCTAATCCTAAACCTTTCCGTAACCCTAACACTAAACCTTGCCCTTACCCTAACCCTAACGCTAACCCTAACCCTAACACTTCCCCTATCCCTAAACCTAATCCTAACCCTTACCCTAAACCTAACCCTAACCCTAACCCTGACCCTTACCTTAACCCTAACCCTAACCCTAACCATTCCCCTTCCCCTAACGGTAACCCTAACCGTAACCCTAACCCTAAACCTAACCCTAACACATACCCTTACTTTAAGCCTAACCCTAACCCCAACCCTATCCCTAACCCTAAACTTTACCCTTAACCTAAACCTAACCCTAACCCTTACCCTAAACGTAACCCTAACCCTAACCTTAACCCTTACCCTTAACCTAACCATAACCCTAAACCTAACCCTATCCTTAACCCTAACCCTAAACCTAACACTTACCCTAACCTTAACCCTAATCCTAACCCTAATCCTTACACTTACCCTAATCCTAACCCTAACCCTAAACCTAACCCTAACCCTAACCTTAACCCTAAACCTTACCCTTACCCTAACCCTAACACTTAACCTAAACCTAACACTAACCCTAACCCTAACCCTTACCCATATCCTAACCCTAACCCTAACCCTAACACTTACCCTTATCTAAATATTATCCTAACCCTAAGCCTAACCCTAAACCATAACCTAACCGTGACCCTAACCCTACCCTTACCCTTACCCTAACCCTAAACCTAACCCTATCCCTAACCCTAACCCTACCGCTTGCCCTTACACTAACCCTAACCCTAACACAAACCCTAAATCTAAAACTTACCCTTACCCTAAACCTAAACCTAACCCTAACCCTAACCCTAACCCTTACCCTTACCATAACCCTAACCCTAACCCTTACGCTTACCATAACGCTATCCCTAAACCTTACCCTAACCCAAACCCTAACCCTAACACATACCCTTACCCAAACACTAACCCTTACCATAACCCTAAACCTAAACTTAAACCTAACCCTAATCCTAAACCTAACCCTTACCCTAACCCTAACCTTAACCCTAACACTAATCCTAACCCTAACCCTAACCCTAACCCTTACCCTTACCATAACCCAAACCCTAACCTTAACCCTAACCCTAACCCAACCATAACCCTTACACTAACCCTAACCCTAATCCTATCCCTAACACTTACCCTTACACTAACCCTAGCCCTAACCTTAAACCTAACCCTAACCCTAACCTTAACCCTAACCCTTACCCTTCCCATAACCCTAACCCTAAACCTAAACCTAACCCTAACACTAACCCTAACCCTTACACTTACCCTAACCCTAACCCTAACCCTTACCCTAAACCTAACCCTAACCCCAACCCTTACCTTAACCCTAACCCTAACCCTAAACCTAAACCTAACACTAACACTAACCCTAACCCTAATCCTTACCCTAACCCTAACCCTAACCCTTACCGTAACCCTAAGCCTAACCCTGACATTAACCCTAACCTAACCCTAACCCTAACCTTAACCCTAACCCTAACCCTACACTTTCCCTTACCCTAACCCTAACCTTATACCGAACACTAACCCTTGTCCTAACCCTAACCATAACCCTTACCCTTACCCTAACCCTAACCCTAAACCTAACCCTCACCCTAACCCTAACCCTAACCTCTAACCCTAATCCTAAACCTAACCCTAATCCTTACCTTTATCCTAAACCTAACCCTAAAACTAACACTTATGCTTACCCTAAACCCTACCCTAACTCTAACCCTAACCCTAACCCTTACCCTAACCCTAACCCTAACCCTTACCCTTACCTTACCCCTAAACTAACCCTAACACTAACTCTAACTCTAACCCTTAACCTAACCCTAACCCTAACCTTAAACCTTACCCTTACCCTAAACCTATCCCTAACCCTTACCTTAAACCTAACCCTAAACCTAACCCTAACCCTTACCCTTATGTTAACCCTAAACTTAACCCTAACCCTTACGCGTACCCTAACGATAACCCTAACCCTAACCCTAACCCTAACACATACCTAACCCTAACCCTAACCCTAACCATAACCCTAACCCTAACCCTAACCCTAAACATAACCATAACCCTAACCCTAACCCTAACACTTACCCTAAATCTAACCCTAACCCTAACCCTTACCCTAACCCTAACCCTTACACTAAACCTAACCCTAACCCTAACCCCTAACCCTAACCGTTAACCTAACCATAACCCTTACCCTAAACCTAACCCTTACCTTTATCCAAACCTAAACCTAACTCTAACCCTAACCCAAACCAAAACCCTTAACCTTAACCTAACGCTAAACCTAACTCTAACCTTAACACTATCCCTAACCCTAACCCTAAACTTAAGCCAACCCTAAACCTAACCCTGACCCTAACCCTTACCCTAAAACTTAACCTAACCCTAACCCTAACCCTAACACTTACCCTTACCCTAACCGTAACCCTAAACGTAACCCTAACCCTTACCCTAACCCTACCCCTAAACCTAACCCTAACCCTAACCCTAACACTTACGCTACCCCTAACTCTAACCCTAAACCTTACACTAACCGTAACCGTAACCCTAACCCTTACCCTAACACTAACCCTAACCCCAACCCTAACCCCTAACCCTAAACCTTAACCTAACCCTAACCCTCACACTAACCCTAACCCTTACCCTTACCCTAACCCTAAACTTAACACTTACCCTTACCCTAACCCCTAACCTAAACCTAACCCTAACCCTAACCGTAACCCTAAACCCAAACCTAACCCTAACCCCAACTCTTACCCTTACCCTAACCCTAACCCTAAACCTAACCTCACCCTCACCCTAACCCTAACCCTAACCACTAACCCTTACCCTAACCTCAACCCTAATCCTAACCCTAAAACTAAACCTAACCCTAACCCTTACCCTTACCCTAACCCTAACCCTAACCCTAACACTTACCCTTACCCTAACCCCTAGCCTAAACCTAACCCTAAACCTAACGCTTACCCTAAACCTAACCCTAACCCTAACCGTAACCCTAAACCCAAACCTATCCCTAACCCTAACCCTAACCCTTACCCTAACCCTAACCCTAATCCGAACCCTAACCTTAACCCTAACCCAAACCCTAACCCTAACCCTTACCCTTACCCTAACCCTAAACCTAAAACTAACCCTAACCCTAACCCTAACCCTAACTTTAACCCTAAGCCTAACCATAACACTTACCCTTACCCTAACCCTAACCCTAAAACTATCACTAACACTAACCCTAACCCTAACACTAACCCTTACCCTTAGCCTAACCCTAACCATAAACCTAATGCTAACCCTCACTCTTATCCTTACCATAACCCTAACCCTAAACCTAACCCTAAACTTAACCCCTAAATGTAACCGTTATCCTAACCCTAACCCTAAAAGTTACCCTTACCCTAACCCTATCCTTAATGCTAACCCTAACCCTAACCCTAACCCTTACCATTACCCTAACCCTAATCCTTACCCTAATTCTAACCCTAATCCTTACCCTTTCCCTAACCCTAACCCTAATCCTAATCCTAACCCTTACCCTTAACCTAACCCTAACACTAAACCTAACCCTAACCCTAAACATAACCCTAAATTTAACCCTAACCGTAACCCTAACCCTAACCTTACCCTTACCCAAACCCTAACCCTAAACCTGACCCTTACCCTAAACCTAACCCTAACCCTTACACTAACCCTACCCCTAACCCTAACCTTTACCCTTACCTTAACCCTAACCCTAACACTAACAATAACCCTTACCCTTACCCTAACCCTAAACCTAAACCTAACCCTAACCCTAAATCTAACCCTAACCCTAACCCTAACCGTAAACTTTACCCTTACCCTAACCCTAACGCTAACCCTAAACCTTCCCCTTACCCTAAACTTAACCCTAACTCTTATCCTAAACCTTACCCTAACCATAACCCTAAACCAAACCTTAACCCTAACTCTAAACCTAACCCCTACCCTTCCCCTAACGCTAACCCTAACCCTAACCCTAAACCTAACCCTAACACATACCCTTACCCTAAACCTAACCCTAACCCCAACTCTTACCCTTACCCTAACCCTAACCCTAAACCTAACCTCAACCTCACGCTAACCCTAACCCCAACCACTAACCCTTACCCTAACCTCAACCCTAATCCTAACCCTAAAACTAAACCTAACCCTAACCCTAACCCTTACCCGAACCCTAACCCTAACCCTAACCCTAACACTTACCCTTAACCTAACCCCTACCCTAAACCTAACCCTAACCCTAACCCTTACCCTAACCCTAACCGTAACCCTAAACCCAAACCTATCCCTAATCCTAACCCTAACCCTTACCCTAAACCTAACCCTAATCCAAACCCTAACCTTAAACATAACCCAAACCCTAACGCAAACCCTTACCCTTACCCTAACCCTAAACCTAAAACTAACCCTAACCCTAACCATAACTTTAACCCTATTCCTAACCTAACACTTGACCTTACCCTAAACCTAACTCTAAACCTATCACTAACCCTAACCCTAACAATAACCATTACCCTTACCCTAACCCTAAAAATAAACCTAACATTAACCCTAACCCTAACCATAACACTTACCCTTACGGTAACCCTAACCCTAAAACTATCACTAAAACTAACCCTAACCCTAAAACTAACCCTTACCCTTACCCTAACCATAACCCTAAACCTAACACTTACCCTTACCCTAACCCCTACCCTAACCCTAACCCTAACGCTAACCCTTAACCTAACCCTAACCCTAACCCTAACCCTAACCTTAACCCTAACCCTAACCTAACCCTTGAACTTACCCTAACCCTAATCCTAAACCTATCACTAACCCTAACCCTAACCCTAACCCTAACCCTTACCCTTACCCTAACCCTAACCATAAACCTAACCCTAACCCTAACCCTAACCCTAACACTTATCCTTACCCTAACCCTAACCCTAAAGCTATCACTAACACTAAGCCTAACCCTAACACTAACCCTTACCCTTACCCTAACCCTAACCCTAAACCTATCACTAACACTAACCCTAACCCTAACCCTAACCCTTAACCTTACCCTAACCCTAACCATAAACCTAACCCTAACCCTAACCCTAACACTTACCCTTACCCTAACCCTAACCCTAAACCTATCACTAACACTTACCCTAACCCTAACACTAACCCTTACCCTTACTCTAACCCTAACCATAAACCTAACGCTAAACTTAACCCTAACCCTAACCGTAACCCTAAACCCGAACCCGAACCCTAACCCTAACCCTTCCTCTAACTCTAACCCTAATCTCAACCCTAAACCTAACCCTAACTTAACCCTAACCCTAACCCTTACCCTTACCCTAACCCTAACCCTAACACTAACCCCGACCCTAACCCTAACGCTTACCCTAACCCTAACCCTGACCCTTAACCTTACCCTAACCCTAACGCTAAACTTAAGCCAACCCTAAACCTAACCCTGACCCTAACCCTTACCCTAACACTTAACCTAACCCTAACCATAACCCTAACCCTAACACTTACCCTTACCCTAACCGTAACCCTAAACCTAACCCAAACCCTTACCCTAACCCTACCCCTAAACCTAACCCTAACCCTAACCCTAAACCTTACGCTAGCCCTAACCCTAACCCTAACCCTTACACTAACCGTAACCCAAACCCTAACCCTTATCCTAACTCTAACCCTAACCCTAACACTTACCCTTACCCTAACCCCTACACTAAACCTAACCCTAACCCTAACCCTTACCCTAACCCTAACCCTAACCCTAACCGTAACCCTAAACCCAAACTTTTCCCTAATCCTAACCCTAACCCTTACCCTAACCCTAACCCTAATCCAAACCCTAACCATAACCCTAACCCAAACCCTAACGCTAACTCTTACCCTTACCCTAACCCTAAACCTAAAACTAACCGTAACCCTAACCCTAACCCTAACTTTAACCCTAATCCTAACCTAACACTTGAACTTATCCTAAACCTAACCCTAAACCTATCACTAACCCTAACCCTAACCCTAACCATTACCCTTACCCTAACCCTAAAAATAAACCTAACATTAACCCTAACCCTAACACTAACCCTTACCCTTACCCTAACCCTAACCCTAAACCTAACACTTACCCTAACCCCTACCCTAAACCTAACCCTAACGCTAACCCTTACCCTAACCCTAACCCTAACCCTAAACTTAACCCTAACCCTAACCTAACCCTTGACCTTACCCTAACCCTAATCCTAAACCTATCACTAACCCTACCCCTAACCCTAACCCTAACCCTAACCCTTACCCTTACCCTAACCCTAACCATAAACCTAACCCTAACCCTAACCCTAACCCTAACACTTATCCTTACCCTAACCCTAACCCTAAACT
>JANJXV010000525.1:437500-487500 GCA_024803745.1 Megascapheus bottae
ACCCTTACCCTTACCCTAACCCTAACCCTAACCATAACACTAAACCTAAACCTATTCCTAACCCTAAGCCTAACCCTTACCCTAACGCTAACCTTAACCCTAACCCTAACCTTAACCCTAACCCTAACCCTAACCCTTACCCTTACCCTAACCCTAACCCTAACCATAACCCTAAACCTAAACCTATTCCTAACCCTAAGTCTAACCCTTACCCTAACCCTAACCTTAACCCTAACTCTAACCTTAACCCTAACCCTAACCCTAACCCTTACCCTTACCCTAACAGTAACCCTAAACCTATCACTAACCCTAAACCTTAACCAAACCCTAACCCTAACCCTAACCCTGACCCTAACCTTAACCCTAAACCTTAATAATACCCTAATTGTAAACCTAAACCTAACCCTAAACCTTATCCTAACCCTAACCCTAACCCTAACCTAACCCTAACCCTAACCTTAAACCTAACCCTAACCCTTACCCTTACCCTAACCCTAACGCTAAACCTAACCCCAAAACTAACCTTATCCCTAACCATAACTCTTATCCTTATCCTAATCCTAACCTTAACCCTAAACCTAACCTTAACCCCTAAATCCAACCGTTTCCCTAACCCTAATCCTAACACTTACCCTAACCCTAACCTTAATGCTAACACTAAACCTAACCCTAACCCTTAACTTAACCCTAACCCTAACTCTAACCCTAACACTTACCCTTACGATAACTATAACCCTAAAACTATCACTAACACTAACCCTAACCCTAACCCTAACCCTAACCTAACCCTAACACTAACCCTAACACTAACCCTTACCCTTACCCTAACCATGACCATAAAACTAACCCTAACCCTAACCCTAACCCTTAACCCTAACCATAACCCTCACCCTAACCCTAACCCTTACCCTAAACTTAACCCTAAACCTAACCCTAACCCTTACCCTTACCCTAACCCTAAACCTAATCTTAACCCTAATCCTAACCCTAACCCTAAACTTACCCCTTACCCTTTTCCTTACCCTAACCCTAAACCTAAACCTAACCCTAACCCCTAAATTTAACCGTAACCCTAACCCTAACCCGTACACTTACCCTTACCCTAACCTTAACCTTAATGCTAACCCTAAGCCTAAGCCTAACCCTAACCCTAACCCTAAACCTAACCCTTACCCTTACCCTAACCCTAACCCTAAACCTAACCCTAACCCTTACCCTTACTCTCACCCTAAACCTAATCTTAACCCTAATCCTAACCCTAACCCTAAACTTACCCCTTATACTTATCCTTACCCTAACCATAAACCTAAACCTAACACTAACCCCTAAATTTAACCGTAACCCTAACCCTAACCCTAACACTTACCCTTACCCTAACCCTAACCTTAATGCTAACCTTAACCCTAACCCTAACGCTTACACTTACCCTAACCCTAACCTTAAATCTAACCCTAACTCTAACTCTAACCGTAACCTTAATGCTAACCCTAACCCTTACCCTAACCCTAACACTAATCCTTACACTAACTCTAACCCTAACCCTAACCCTTACCGTTTCCCTAACCCTAACCCTAACCCCATCCCTTACCCTTACCCTAACTCTAGCCCTAAACCTAACCCTAACCCTAACCCTACATTTAATCCTAAACCTAACCCTAAACCTTGCCCTTACCTAAACCTAACCCTAACCCTAATCCTTACCCTTACTCTAACCCTAACCCTAACTCTAACCCTAAACCTAACCCTAACCTTTACCCTTACCCTAACCCTAACCCTAACCCTTAACCTAACACTTACCCTAACCTTATCCCTAACCCTAACAGTTACTCTTACACTAATCCTAAATATAACTCTTACCCTTACCCTAACCCTAAACCTAACCCTAACCCTAACCTTAACACTTACCCTAGCCCTAACCCTAACCCTAACACTTACCCTAAACCTAACCCTAACGGAATCCCTTACCCTAACTCTTACCCTAACCCTAACCCCTAACCCTAAACCTTTACCTAACCCTAAGCCTCACACTAACCCTAACCCTTACCCTTACCCTAACCCTAAACCTAACACTTACTCTTACCCTAACCCCTACCCTAACTGTAACCATAACCCTAACCCTTACCCTTACCCTAACCCTAACCCTAACCATAACACTAAACCTAAACCTATTCCTAACCCTAAGCCTAACCCTTACCCTAACCCTAACCTTAACCCTAACCCTAAACTTAACCCTAACACTAACCCTAACCCTTACCCTTACCCTAACCCTAACCCTAACCAAAACCCTAAACCTAAACATATTCCTAACCCTAAGCCTAACCCTTACCCTAACCCTAACCTTAAACCTAACTGTAACCTTAACCCTAACCCTAACCCTAAGCCTAACCCTTACCCTAACCCTAACCTTAAACCTAACTGTAACCTTAACCCTAACCCTAACCCTAACCCTTACCCTTACCCTAACAATAACCCTAAACCTATCACTAAACCTAACCCTTAACCGAACCCTAACCCTAACCCTAACCCTGACCCTAACCTTAACCCTAACCCTTAATAATACCCTAATCGTAAACCTAACCCTAACCCTAACCCTAACCCTTATCCTAACCCTAAACCTAACCCTTACCCTAACCTAACCCTAACCCTAACCTTAACCCTAACCCTAACCCTTACCCTTACCCTAACCCTAACGCTAAACCTAACCCCAAAACTAACCTTATCCCTAAACATAACACTTATCCTTACCCTAACCCTAACCCTAATCCTAACCCTTACCCTAACTCTAACCCTAATCCTTACCCTAACTCTAACCCTAACCCTAACCCCTACCCTTTCCCTAACCCTAACCCTAACCCTTACCCTTACCCTAACCCTAAACCTAAACCTAACCCTAACCCTAACCCTAACCCTACATTTAACCCTAACCCTAATCCTAACCCTAACCTTACCCTTACCCTAACCCTAACCCTAACCCTAACCCTTACCCTTTCCCTAACACTAACCCTAACGCTAAACCTAACCCCAAACCTAACCCTATCCCTAACCCTAACTCTTATCCTTTCCCTAACCCTAACTCTAAACCTAACCCTAACCTTAACCCCTAAATCTAACCGTTACCCGAACCTAACTCTAACACTTACACTTACCCTAACCCTAAATTTAATGCTAACCCTAACCCTAACCCAAATCCTTATCCTAACTCTAACCCTAACCCTAACCCTTACCCTTTCCCTAATCCTAACCCTAACCCTAACCCTAACCCTTACCCTAACCCTAACCCTAACCCTAACCCTAACCCATACCCTTTCCCTAACCCTAACCCAAACCCTAAACCTTATCCAACACTAACCCTAACCCTAAACTGGACCCTAACCTTAACCCTAACACTTAACCTTACCCTAACCCTAAACCTAACCCTAACCCTAACCCTAACCCTTACCCTTTCCCTAACCCTAACCCTAAGCCCTACCCTAACCCTAAGCCTAACCCTAAACCATAACCTAACCCTAACCCCAACCCTAACCCTTACCCTTACCCTAACCCTAAACCTAACCCTAAACCTAACCCTAACCCTTACCCTTAACCTTACCTTAACCCTAACCCTAACCCTAACCCATACGCTTACCATAACGCTAACCCTAACCCTAACTCTAACCCAAACACTAACCCTAACACATACCCTTACCCTAACCCTAACCCTAACCGTAACCTTAACCCTAACCCTAACCCTAACCCTTACCCTAACCCTAACCCTAACCCGAACCCTTACGCTTACCCTAACCCTAACCCTAACCCTTATATTTACCCTCACCCTAACCTAAACTTAACATTAACCCTAAACGTAACCCTAATCCTAATCCTTACCTTACATTAACCCTAACCCTAACCGTAACCCTAACCCTAACCCTCACCCTTGCACTTACCCTCAGCCTAACCTAACCTTAACCCTAACCCTAATCCTAACCCCAACCCTAACCCTTATTCTTACCCAAACCCTAACCCTAACCCTATCGATTACCCTAAACCTAACACTAAATCTAACCCTTACCCTTACCCTAACCCTAACCCTAAACCTGACCCTAACCCTTACCCTTATCCTAACCCCAACCTTAACCTTAACCCTAACCCTAACCTTAACCCTAACCCTTACCCTAACCCTAACATTAACCATAACTCTTATCCCTACCCTAACCCTAACCCTAATCCTAAACCAAACCCTAACCCTAAACCTAACCCTTACCCTTACCCTAAACATAACCCTAAAACTAACCCTAAACCTTACCCTTAAAATAAACCTAACCCAAACCCAAAACCTAAACCTAACCCTATCCCTAACCTTAACCCTAACCCTTACCCTTACCCTAAACATAACCCTAACTCTAACCCATACCCGTACCCTTAACCTAACCCTAACCCTAAACCTTACCCTTACCCTAACCCTAACACTAACCGTTACCCTAACCCTAACCCTAACTCTAACCCTAACCTTACCCTTACCCTTACCCTAACCCTAAACTTAACCCTAACCTTAACCCTAACCCTTACCATTACCCTAAACCTAATCCTAACCCTAAATCTTACCCTTTCCCTAATCCTAACTCTAACCCTTACCCTAACCCTAACCCTAACTCTAACCCTAACTCTTACCCTAACCCTAACCCTACCACTCACCCTAACCCTATTCCTAACCCTAAACCTTACCCTTACCCTAAACCTAACCCTAACCCTTATCCTAAACCTAACCCTAACCCTAAACCTAACCCTAACCCTAAACCTAACCCTTACCCTAACCCTAACCCTAACCGTAAACTTAACCCTAAACCTTACCCTAATCTAACCCTTACCTAAACCTAACCCTAACCCTTACCCTTACCCTAACCCTAACCATAAACTTAACCCCAACCCTAAACCTAATCCTAACCCTAACCCTTACCCTTACCCTAATCCTAACCCTAACCCTAACTCTAACCCTTACCCTAAACCTTACCCTAAACCTAATCCTAACCCTTACATTTACCCTAACCCTAACCCTAAGCCTAACCCTTATCCTTACCCTAACCCTAACCCTAACCCTAAACCTAACCCTAACCCTAATCCTAACCCTTACATTTACCCTAACCCTAACCCTAAACCTAACCCTAACCCTTACCGTTACCCTAACCCTAACCCTAACCCTAAACCTAACCCTTACCCCAACCTTAACCCTAACCCTTAACCTTACCCTAAACCTAACCCTAACCCTAACCTTATCCCGAATTCTAAACCTTACCCTTACCCTAACCCTAACACTAACCCTTACCCTAACCCTAATCCTAACCCTAACTCTAACCCTAACCCTTACCCTTACCCTTACAATAACCCTAACACTAACCCTACACCTAACCCTAAACCTTACACTTACCCTAACACTAACCCTAACCCTTACCCTTAACCTAACCCTAATCCCAACCCTAACACTTACCCTAACCCTAACCCTAACCCTTAACCTTACAGTAACACTAACCCTAAACTTAACCCCAACCCTAAACCTAACCCTAACCCTAACCCTTACCCTAACACTTACCCTAACCCTAACCCTAACTCTAACCCTAAAACTTACCCTACCCTAGCCCTAACCCTAAACCTAACCCTTACCCTAACCCTAACACTAACCCTAACCCTTAGCCTAAGCCTAACACTAACCCTAACCCTATCCCCTAAGCCTAACCCTTAACCTAACCCTAACCCAAACCCTAACCCTAACCCTTACCCTTAACCAACACTAAACCTAACTCTAACCCAAACCCTAACCCTAAGCCTTAACCTAACCCTAACCCTAACCCAAATCTTACCCTTAACCTAACCCTAAACCTAACTCTAACCTTAACCATAACCCTAACCCCAACCCTTACCTTAACCTAACCCTAACCTTAACCCTAACCCTAACCCTAACCCTTACACTTACCCTAAACCTAACCCCAACCCTAAACCTAAGCTTAAACCTAACCCTAACCCTTGCCCTTACCCTAACCATAAACCTAACCCTAAGCCTAACAATAACCCTAACCCTAACCCTTACCCTTACCCTAACCCTATCCCTAAACATAACCCTACCCTAACCCTAACCTTAACCCTAATCCTAACCCTAATGCTAACCCTTAACTAACCCTAAGATTAATCCTAAAACTAAACGTAAGCCTAACCCTAACCCTAACCATTACCCTTACCCTAACCCTAAACCTAACCCTAAGCCTAACCCTAACCCTAACACCTAAATCTAACCCAAACCCTAACCCTAACACTTACCCTTACCCTAACACTAACCCTTACCCTAACCCTAACCCTAACCCTTAACCTAACCCTAACATTAACCCTAACCCCTAAACATAACCCTTACCCTAACCCTAACCCTAACCCTAACCCTTACCCTTACCCTAACCCTAACAATAACCCTTACACTAACCCTAACCCTATCCCTAAACCTACCCTCAACCTTAGCCCTAACCCTAACCCTAATCCTAACCTCAACCTTAACCCTAACCCTAAACCTAACCCGAACCCTTACCCTTACCCTAAAACTCAGCTTAACCCTGACCCTAACCCTAACCCTAACCCTTATCCTTACCCTAACCCTAACCCAAACCTAACCCTAACCCTAAACCTAACCCTTACCCTTAGACTAACCCTAACCCTAAATCTAACCCTAAACGTTACCCTTACCCTAACCCTAACCCTAACCTTAACCATGACCCTTACCCTTACCCTAACCCTAACCCTAACTCTAACACTTACCCTAATCCTAACCCTAACCCTTACCCTTATCCTTATCCTAACCCTATCCCTAACCTTAAGCATAACCCTAACCCTAACCCTTATCCTTACCCTAAACCTAACCCTAACCCTTACCCTTACCCTAACCCTAACCCTAACCCTAACCCTTACCCTAACCCTAACCCTTATCCTAAACCTAACCCTCACCCTAACCTCAACCTTAACTCTAACCCTAACCCTAACCCTAACCCTTACCCTTACTCTAACACTAAGCCTAACCCTAACCATAACCCTAACCCTTACCCTAACCCTAAACCTAATCCTAACTTTAACCCTAATCCTTACCCTTACCCTAAACCGAACCGCAACCCTAACCCTAACCCTAACCCTAACCTTAACCATAACCTAAACCTTGGCCTTACCCTAACCCTAACCCTAAACCTATCATTTACCCTAACCCTAAACCTAACTCTATCCCTAAACCTAACACATAACCTTTGCCTAACCCTTACCCTAACCCTAACCCTAAACCTAAACCTAATCCTTATCCTAACCCTAAGCATACCCCTAACCATAACTCTAACCCTAACCCTTAAATGTACCATAACCCTAAACCTAACCTTAACCCCAACCCTAAACCTAATCCTAACGCAAACCCTAACCCTAACCCTAACCCTAACCCTAACCCATATCCTTACCCTAACCCTAACGCTAAACCTATCCTGAACCCTAACCCTATCCCTAACCCTAACTCTTATACTTACCCTAACCCTAAACCTAACCCTAACCCTAACCCCTAAATCTAACTGTATCCCTACCCCGAACCCTAACACTTACCCTTCCCCTAACCCTAACCTTAATGGTAACCCTAAACATAACCCTAACTCTTACCCTAACCTTAACCCTAACCCTAACCCTAACACTTACCCTTACCCTAAGCCCTACCCTAACCCTAAGCCTAACCCTAAACCATAACCTAACCCTAACACCAACCCTAACCCTTACCCTTACCCTAACCCTAAACCTAACCCTAAACCTAACCCTAACCCTTATCCTTAACCTTACCTTAACCCTAACCCTAACCCTTACGCTTACCCTAACGCTAACCCTTACCCTAACTCTAACCCTAACCCTAACCCTAACCCTAACCCTAACCCTAACACATACCCTTACCCTAACCCTAACCCTAACCGTAACCTTAACCCTAACCCTAACCCTAACCCTTACCCTAACCCTAAACCTAACCTGAACCCTTACGCTTACCCTAACCCTAACCCTAACCCTTACACTTACCCTCACCCTAACCTAAACTTAACGTTAACCCTAAATGTAACCCTAACCCTAATCCTTACCTTACATTAACCCTAACCTTGACCCTAACCCTAACCCTAACCCTAACACTTATCCTAACAGTAACCCTAACCCTAACCCTAACCCTTACACTTACCCTCAGCCTAACCTAACCTTAAACCTAACCCTAATCCTATCCCCAACCCTAACCCTTATCCTTACCCAAACCCTAACCCTAACCTTATCGCTTACCCTAAACCTAACACTAAATCTAACCCTTACCCTTACCCTAACCCTAACCCTAAACCTGACCGTAACCCTTACCCTTACCCTAACCCCAACCCTAACCTTAACCCTAACCCTAACCATAACCCTAACCCTTACCCTAACCCTAACATTAACCATAACTCTTATCCCTACCCTAACCCTAACCCTAACCCTTACCCTAACCCTAACCCTAACCCTAACCCTTACGCTTACCCTAACGCTAACCCTTACCCTAACTCTAACCCTAACCCTAACCCTAACCCTAACCCTAACCCTAACACATACCCTTACCCTAACCCTAACCCTAACCGTAACCTTAACCCTAACCCTAACCCTAACCCTTACCCTAACCCTAAACCTAACCCGAACCCTTACGCTTACCCTAACCCTAACCCTAACCCTTACACTTACCCTCACCCTAACCTAAACTTAACGTTAACCCTAAATGTAACCCTAACCCTAATCCTTACCTTACATTAACCCTAACCTTGACCCTAACCCTAACCCTAACCCTAACACTTATCCTAACCGTAACCCTAACCCTAACCCTAACCCTTACACTTACCCTCAGCCTAACCTAACCTTAACCCTAACCCTAATCCTATCCCCAACCCTAACCCTTATCCTTACCCAAACCCTAACCCTAACCTTATCGCTTACCCTAAACCTAACACTAAATCTAACCCTTACCCTTACCCTAACCCTAACCCTAAACCTGACCGTAACCCTTACCCTTACCCTAACCCCAACCCTAACCTTAACCCTAACCCTAACCTTAACCCTAACCCTTACCCTAACCCTAACATTAACCATAACTCTTATCCCTACCCTAACCCTAACCCTAACCCTAAACCTAAACCAAACCCTAACCCTAAACCTAACCCTTACCCTTACCCTAAACATAACCCTAAACCTAACCCTAACCCTTACCCTTACCCTAACCATAACCCTAACCCTAAACCTAACCCTATCCCTAAACTTAACCCTAACCCTTACCCTTACCCTAAACCTAACCCTAACTCTAACCCTTACCCGTACCCTTAACCTAACCCTAACCCTAACCCTTATCCTTACCCTAACCCTAAACCTAACCCTAACCCAAACCCTAACCCTAACCCTAAACCTTACCCTTACCCTAACCCTAACCCTAACCCTAAACCTATTCCTAACCCTAACCATAACCCTAACCCTTACCCTAACTCAAACCCTAATGCTAACCCTAACCCTTACTCTTACCCTAATCCTAACCCTATACCTAAACCTAACTCTAATACTAACCTTAACGCTAACCCTTACCCTTACCCTAACCCTAACCCTAACCCTTAACTGAACCCTAACACTAACCCTATAACCTAACCCTTACCCTATCCCTAACACTAACCCTAACCCCTAACTCTAAACCTAAACCTAACCCTAACCCTTAAACTTATCCTAACCCTAACCCTAACCCTAACATTTACCCTTACCCTAACCCCTACCCTAACCCTAACCCGAACCATAACCATAACCTAACCCTGACCCTTACCCTTACCATAACCCTAAACCTAACCATAACCCTAACCCTAACCCTAACACTTACCCTAACCCTAACCCTAACCCTAACCCTAAGCATAACCCTAACCCTAACCCTAACCCTAAACCTAACACTCACCCTAACCCTAACCCTAACCCTAACCTCTAACCCTAACCCTAAACCTAACCCTAATCCTTACCCTTATCGTAAACCTAAACCTAACACTAACACATACCCTTACCCTAAACCCTACCCTAACCCTAACCCTAACCCCAACTCTTACCCTAACGCTAACCCTAAACCAAACCCTTATCCTTAACCAACCCTAAATCTAACCCTAACCCTAACCCTAACCCTAACCCTAACCCTTGCCCTTACACTAACCCTAACCCTAAACCTAACCCTATCCCTAACCTTAACCCTAACCCTTACCCTTACCCTAAACCTGACCCTAACTCTAACCCTTACCCGTACCCTTAACCTAACCCTAACCCTAACCCTTACCCTTACCCTAACCCTAAACCTAACCCTAACCCAAACCCTAACCCTAACCTAACCCATATCCTTACCCAAACCCTAACCCTACCTATAGCTTACCCTAAACCTAACACTAAATCTAACCCTTACCCTTACCCTAACCCTAACCCTAAACCTGACCCTAACCCTTACCCTTACCCTAACCCCAACCCTAACCTTAACCCTAACCCTAACCTTAACCCTAATCCTTACCCTAACCCTAACATTAACCATAAATCATATCCCTACCCTAACCCTAACCCTAACCTTACCCCTAACACTTGCCCTAAACCTAACACTAACCCTAACCCTAACGCTTATCCTTACCCTAACCCTAACCCTAACCCTAACCCTAACACTTACCCGAACCCTAACCCTAACCATAACCCTTACGTTAACCCTATCCCTAACCCTAACCCTTACCCTAACCCTAACCTTAACCCTAACCCTAACCCCTAACCCAAACCCTTAACCTAACTCTAACCCTAACCCTAAGCCTAACCCTTACCCTTAACCAACCCTAACACTAACTCTAACCCTAACCCTAACCCTGACTCTTAACCTAACCCTAACCCTAACCCTAACCCTTACCCTTAACCAACCCTAAATCTAACCCTAACCCTAACCCTAACCCTAACCTTAACCCTAACCCTTGCCCTTACACAAACCCTAACCCTAAACCTAACACGAACCCTAAACCTAACCCTAACCCTAACCCTTACACTAACCCTAACCCTAACCCTAACCCTTACCCTTACGCTAACCGTAACCCTAACCCTAACCTTAAACCTAACTCTAAACCAACCCTTGCCCTTACCCTAACCCTAAACCTAAACCTAACACGAACCCTAACCCTAACCCTTACACTAACCCTAACCCTAACCCTAACCCTTACCCTTACGCTAACCGTAACCCTAACCCTTACCCTAACCCTAACCCTAACCCTTACCCTTACCCTAACCCTAACCCTTACCCTAACCCTAAACTTAACACTAACCTTAAACCTTGCCCTTACCCTAACCCTAACCCTAACTCTAACCCTAACCCTAACTCTTACCCTTACCCTAACCCTAACCCTAACCCTAAGCCTAATCCTAACCCTGAACCTAACCCTAATCCAAACCCCAGCCCTAACCCTAAGCATAACCCTAACCCTAACCCTAACCCTAATCCTTAAATGTACGCTAACAATAACCCTAACCTTAAACCCAACCCTAAAACTAACCGTAACCCTAACACTAACCCTTACCCTTACCCTATCCCTAAACCTAACCCTAACGCTAACACTAACCATTACACTAACCTAACCCTAATCCTAACCCAAATGCTTACCCTTACCCTGACCCTAACCCTAACCCTTAAACTAACCCTAACCCTAACCCTTACCCTAACCCTAACCCTAAGCCTAACCCCTAACCCTATCCCTAAACCTAACTTTAAACCTAACCCTAAGCCTAACCCTTACACTTAACCAACCCTAACACTAACTCTAACCCTAACCCTACCCCTGACCCTTAACCTAACCCTAAACCTAACCCTAACCCTTACCCTTAACCAACCCTAAATCTAACCATAACCCTAACCCTAACCCTAACCCTAACCCTAACCCTTACCCTTTCCCTAACCCTAATCCTAAACCTAAACCTCACCCTAACCCTAACCCTAACTCTAACCTCTAACCCGAATTCTAAACCAAACCCTAATCCTTACCCTTATCCTAACTTAACCCTAACACTAACACTTACCCTTACCCTAAACCCTACCCTAACCCTAACCCTAACCCTTACCCTAACGCTAACCCTAACCCTTACCCTATCCCTAACCCTAACCCTAACCTCAAATTTAACCCTAACCCTTACCCTAACCCTAACCCTAACCCTAACCCCAACCCTTACCCTTACTCTAACCCTAACCCTAACACCAACCCTAACCCTAACCCTTACCCTAACCCTAACCATAACCCTTCCTTTAGCTCTAACCCTAAGGTCAACCCTAACCCTATCCCTAACCCTAACCCTTACCCTTACCCTAACCCTAACACTAAACCTAACCCTAACACTTATCCTAACCCTAACCCTTATCCTAACCCTAACCATAACCCTTACCCTAACCCTAACCCTAACCCTTGCCCTTACCCTAACCCTAACCCTAACTTTAACCCTAACCCTAATCCTTACACTAACCCTAACCCTAAACCTAACCCTTACCCTAACCCTAACCTCAAACTTAACCCTAACCCTAACCCTAACCCTAACCCTTACTCTAACACTAAGACTAACACTTACCCTACCCCTAACCCTAACCCTAACCCTTACCTTAACCCTAACCCTAATCCTAAACTTAAACCTAACCCTAACCGTAACCCTAACCTCAACCTGAACCCTAACCCTAACCCTAACCTTACCCCTTACCCTTAACTTACCCTAACACTAAGCGTAACCCTAACCCTCATCCTAACTCTAAACCTTACCCTATCCATAACCCTAATCCTAACCCTAAAGCTAACCCTAACCCTAACTTTAACCCTAACCCTAACCCTAACTCTTACCCTTACCCTAACCCTAACCCTAACACTAACCCTAACCCTAATTTAACCCTAACCCGTACCCTTACCCTAATATTAACCGTAACCGTAACCCTAAACCTAACACTTACCCTAACCCTAACCCTAACCGTAACCCTACCCCTAACACATAACCTGAGCCTAACCCTAACCCTAACAGTAACCCGAACCCTAAACCTAAACCTAATCCTAACCCTAACCCTAACCCTAAGCATAAGCATAAACCTAACCCTAACCTTAACCCTAATCCTTAAACGTACCCTAACCCTAAACCTAACCTTAACCCCAACCCTAAACATAACCCTAACCCTAACCCTAACCCTTACCCTTACCCTATCCCTTAACCTAACCCTAACCCTAACACTAACAATTACACTAACCATAACCCTAATCCTAACCCTAAACCTTACACTTACCCTTACCCTAACCCTAACCCTAACCCAAAACCTGAACCAAACTCTTACCCTAACCCTAACCCTTACCCTTACTCTAACCCTAACCCTAAACCTTAAACTAACCCTAACCCTAACCCTAACACTTACCCTAACCCTAAGCCTAACCCCTAACCATAAACCTAAACCTAACTCTAACCCTAACCCTAACCCTAACCCTAACCCTAACCCTTACCCTAACCCTAACCCTAACCCTAACCTTAAACCTAACCCTAACCCTAACCCAAACCTTAACCCTAAACCTAACCCTAACCCTTGCCCTTACCCTAACCCTAACCGTAAACCTAACACGAACCCTAACCCTAACCCTAACCCTAACCCTCACCTTAAACCTAACCCTAACTCTAACCTCTAACTCTACCCCTAAACCAAACCCTAATCATTACCCTTATCCTAAACTTAACCCTAACACTAACACTTACCCTTACCCTAAACCCTACCCTAACCATAACCCTAACCATTACCCTTAACCTAACCCTAACCATAACCCTAACCTTAACACTAATCCTAACCCTTGCCCTTACCCTAAACTTAACCCTAACTCTAACCCTAACCCTAACACTTACCCTAACCATAAACCTAACCCTAACACTTACCCTAATCCTAACCCTAACCCGAACCTCAAACCTAACCCTAACCCTAACCCTAACCTCAACCTTAACCCTAACCCTAACCCTAACCCTACCCCTTACCCTTACCCTTACCCTAACACTAAGCCTAACCCTAACCCTAACCCTAACCTTTCTTGTACCATAACCCTAATCCTAAACCTAACCCTAACCCTAACCCTAACCTTAACCCGAACCCTAACCCTAACCTAACCCTTACCCTTACCCTAACCCTAAACCTAACCCTAACCCTTACCCTAACCCTAACCCTAATCTTAACCCTAACCCTTACACTTACTCTCACCCTAAACTTAACCCTAACCCTAACCCTAACCCTAAACCTAACCATACCCTAACCCTATCCCTAAGCCTAACCCCTAACCCTAAAACTAAATGTAACTCTAAACCTAACCCTAATTCTAACTGTATCCCTAACCCTTACCCTAGCTGTAACTCTAACCTTACCCTAACCCTAACCCTAACCCTAACCTTAACCCTAACCCGAAACCTAATCATAACCCTAACCCTTACCCTAAACCTACCCAAACTCTTACACTAACCCTAACCCTTACACTTACCCTAACCCTAACCCTAACCCTTAAACTAAACCTAACCCTAAACCTAGCCATACCCTAACCCTAATCCAAACTCTTACCCTTACCCTAACTCATACCCTCAACCTAACCCTAAACCTAACCGTAACCCTAACCTTTCCCCTAACACTTACCCTAAACCTAACACTAACCCTAACCCTAACGCTTATCCTTACCTTAACCCTAACCCTAACCCTACCCTAACCCTAACCATTACCCTAACCCTAATCCTAATCCTAACCCTAACCCTTACCCTAAACCTACCCAAACTCTTACCCTAACCCTAACCCTTACACTTACCCTAACCCTAACCCTAACCCTTAAACTAAACCTAACCCTAAACCTAACCCTAAGCCTAACCCCAAACCCTAAAACTAAACGTAACTCTAACCCTAACCCTAACCCTATTCTATCCCTAACCCTTACCCTAACTCTAACTCTAACCTTAGCCTAAACCAAACCCTAACCCTAACCTTAACCCTAAACCTAACCCTAATCCTAACCCTAACCTTAACCCTAACCCTAAACCTAACCCTTGTCCTTATCCTAACCCTAACCCTAAACCTAACACTAACGCTAACCCTAACCCTAAACCTAATACTCACCCTAACCCTAACCCTAACCCTAATCTCTAACCCTAACCCTAAACCTAACCCTAATCCTTACCGTTATCCTAAACCTAAACCTAACACTAACACTTACCCTTACCCTAAACCCTACCCTAACCCTAACCCTAACCCTAACCCTTACCCTAACCCTAACCCTAAACCAAACCCTTACACTTACCCTAACTCTCACCCTCACCCTAACCCTAACCCTAACCCTAACCCTAACCTTACCCCTAACACTTACCCTAAACCTAACACTAACCCTAACCCTAACGATTATCCTTACCCTAACCCTAACCCTAACCCTAACACTTACCCGAACCCTAACCCTAACCATAACCCTTACGTTAACCCTATCCCTAACCCTAACCCTTACCCTAACTCTAAACTTAACCCTAACCCTAACCCCTAACCCAAACCCTTAACCTAACTCTAACCCTAACCCTAAGCCTAACCCTTACCCTTAACCAAACATAACACTAACTCTAACCCTAACCCTAACCCTGACCCTTAACCTAACCCTAACCCTAACCCTAACCCTAACCCTTACCCTTAACCAACCCTAAATCTAACTCTAAACCTAAACCTATCCCTAACCCTAACCCTAACCCTAACCCCTAACCATAACCCTTAACCTAATGCTAAACCTAACCCTAACCCTAACACTTACCCTTACCCTAACCCTAACCCTTATCCTAACACTAACCTTAAACCTAACCCTAACTCTAACCCTAACACATAACCTGAGCCTAACCCTAACCCTAACCCTAACCCTAACCCTTGCCCTTACCCTAACCCTAACCATAAACCTAACACGAACCCTAAACCTAACCCTAAACCTAACCCTTACCCTAACGCTAACCCTAACCCTAACCCTTACCCTTACCCTAACCGTAACCCTAACACTAACCTTAACCCTAACTCTAACCCTAACCCTTGCCCTTACCCTAACCCTAACCCTAAACCTAACACGATCCCTAACCCTATCCCTAACCCTTACCCTAACCCTAACCCTAACCCTTACCCTTACCCTAACCCTAACCCTAACCCTAACCCTAAACTTAACACTAACCTTAAACCTTGCCCTTACCCTAACCCTAACCCTAAGTCTAACCCTAACCCTAACCCTTACATTAACCCTAACCCTAACCCTAACCCTTACCCTAACCCTAACCCTAACCCTAATCTCAAACTTAACCATCACCCTAACCCTAACCCTAACCCTTACCCTTACTCTAACACTAAGTCTAACCCTAACCCTAACCTTAACCCTTACCTTAACTCTAACCCTAATCCTAACCCTAAACCTAACCCTAACCGCAACCTTAATCCTAACCCTAACCCTAACCCTACCCCTTACCCTTACCCTAACACTAAGCATAACCCTAACCCTACCCCTAATCCTACCCTACACCTTACCCTTACCCTTACCCTAACACTAAGCCTAACCCTAACCCTAACCCTACCCCTACCCTAACCATAACCCTAATCCTAACTCTAAACCTAACACTAACCCTAACTTTAACCCTAACACTAACCCTAACCTAACCCTTACCCTTACCCTAACTCTAACCCTATCCTTAATCCCAACCCTAAACCTAACCCTAAACCTAACCCTAACCCTTACCCTAACACTACCCCTAACCCTAACCCTAATCCTTACCCTAAACCTAACCCTAATCTTAACCCTAACCCTTACCCTTACCCTCACATTAACCTTAACCAAACCCTAACCCTAACCCTAACCTTAACTCTAACATTTATCCTTACCCTATCAATAACCCTAAACCTAACCCTAACCCTAAACCTAACCCTTACCCTTACCCTAACCCTAAACCTAACCCTAAACTTACCGTTACCCTAACCCTAAAGCTAACCCTAATCTTGACCCTAACTTTAACCCTAACTCTTACCCTTACCCTAACCCTAACCCTAACCTAAGCCTAATCCTAACCCTGAACCTAACCCTAATCCTAACCCTAACCCTAATCCTAAGCATAACCCTAACCCTAACCCTAATCCTTAAACGTACGCTAACCCTAAAACTAAACTTAACCCCAACCCTAAACCTAACCTTAACCCTAACACTAACCCTTACCCTTACCCTATCCCTAAACCTAACCCTAACCCTAACACTAACCATTACACTAAACCTAACCCTAATCCTAACCCTAACCCTTACCCTTACCCTAAACCTAACCCAAACCCTTAAACTAACCCTAACCCTAACCCTTACCCTAACCCTAACCCTAAGCCTAACGCCTAACCCTAACCCTAAACCTAACTCTAACCCTAACCCTAATCCTAACCCTAACCCTTACCCTAACCCTAAACCTAACTCTAACCCTAACCCTAATCCTAACCCTAACCCTTACCCTAACCCTAAACCTAACCCTAACCCTAACCTTAACCCTAACCCTAACCCTAACCCTAACCCTAACCTTAACCCTAACCCTAACCCTAACCCTTACCCTTTCCCTAACCTTAACCCTAAACCTAACCCTCACCCTAACCCTAACCCTAAGTCTAACCTCTAACCCTAATCCTAACCCAAACCCTAATCCTTACCCTTATCCTAAACTTAACCCTAACACTAACACTTACCCTTACCCTAAACCCTACCCTAACCCGAACCCTAACCCTTACCCTAACCCTAACCCTAACCCTAATCTTAACCCTAACCCTAACCCTTACCCTAACCCTAACCCTAACTCTAACCCTTACCCTTACCCTAACCCTAAACCTAACCCAAACCCTTAAACTAACCCTAACCCTAACCCTTACCCTAACCCTAACACTAAGCCTAACCCCTAACCCTAAACCCTAAACCTAACTCTAACCCTAACCCTAACCCTAACCCTTACACTAAACATAAACCTAACCCTAACCCTAACCTTAACCCTAACCCTAACCCTAACCCTAAACCTAACACGAACGCTAACCCTAACGCTAACCCTAACCCTAACACTTACCCTTTCCCTAACCCTAACCCTAATCCTAACCCTCACCCTAACCCTAACCCTAACTCTAACCTCTAACCCAAATCCTAACCCAAACCCTAATCCTTACCCTTATCCTAAACTTAACCCTAACACTAACACTTACCCTTACCCTAAACCCTACCCTCACCGTAACCCTAACCCTTACCCTAACCCTAACCCTAACCCTAACCCTAATCTTAACCCTAACCCTAACCCTAACCCTAATCTTGACCCTAACTTTAACCCTAACTCTTACCCTTACCCTAACCCTAACCCTAACCCTAAGCCTAATCCTAACCCTGAACCTAACACTAATCAAAACACTAACCCTAACCCTAAGCATAAACCTAACCCTAAACCTAACCCTAATCCTTAAACGTACGCTAACCCTAACCCTAACCTTAACTCCAACCCTAAACCTAACCGTAACCCTAACACTAACCCTTACCCTTACCCTATCCCTAAACCTAACCCTAACGCTAACACTAACCATTACACTAACCCTAACCCTAATCCAACCCTAACCCTTACCCTAACCCTAACACTTACCCTAACCCTAACCCTAAGCCTAACCCCTAACCCTAAACCCTAAACCTAACTCTAACCCTAACCCTAACCCTAACCCTTACACTAAACATAAACCTAACCCTAACCCTAACCTTCACACTAACCGTAATCCTAACCCTAACCCTAACCTTAACCCTAACCCTAACCCTAACCCTAAACCTAACACGAACGCTAACCCTAACGCTAACCCTAACCCTAACACTTACCCTTTCCCTAAACCTAACCCTAAACCTAACCCTCACCCTAACCCTAACCCTAACTCTAACCTCTAACCCAAATCCTAACCCAAACCCTAATCCTTACCCTTATCCTAAATTTAACCCTAACACTAACACTTACCCTTACCCTAAACCCTACCCTCACCGTAACCCTAACCCTAACCCTAACCCTAACCCTAATCTTAACCCTAACCCTAACCCTAACCCTAACCCTAATCTTGACCCTAACTTTAACCCTAACTCTTACCCTTACCCTAACCCTAACCCTAACCCTAAGCCTAATCCTAACCCTGAACCTAACCCTAATCAAAACACTAACCCTAACCCTAAGCATAAACCTAACCCTAAACCTAACCCTAATCCTTAAACGTATGCTAACCCTAACCCTAACCTTAACTCCAACCCTAAACCTAACCGTAACCCTAACACTAACCCTTACCCTTACCCTATCCCTAAACCTAACCCTAACGCTAACACTAACCATTACACTAACCCTAACCCTAATCCAACCCTAACCCTTACCCTAACCCTAAAACTTACCCTAACCCTAACCCGAAGCCTAACCCCTAACCCTAAACCCTAAACCTAACTCTAACCCTAACCCTAACCCTAACCCTTACACTAAACATAAACCTAACCCTAACCCTAACCTTAACACTAACCGTAATCCTAACCCTAACCCTAACCCTTACCCTAACCCTAACCCTAACCCTAACCATAACCTTAACCCTAACCCTAACCCTAACCCTTGCCCTTACCCTAAACCTAACCCTAAACCTAACACGAACCCTAACCCTAACGCTAACCCTAACCCTAACCCTTACCCTTTCCCTAACCCTAACCCTAACCCTAAACCTAACCCTCACCCTAACCCTAACCCTAACTCTAACCTCTAACCCTAATCCTAACCCAAACCCTAATCCTTACCATTATCTTAAACTTAACCCTAACACTAACACTTACCCTTACCCTAAACCCTACCCTAACCCTAACCCTAAACCTTACCCTAACCCTAACCCTAACCCTAACCTCAAACTTAACCCTCACTCTAACCCTAACCCTAACCCTTACCCTTACTCTAAAACTAAGCCTAACCCTAAACCTAACCTTAACCCTTACTCTAACCCTAACCCTAATCCTAACCCTAAACCTAACCCTAACCTCAACCTTAATCCTAACCCTAACCCTAACCCTACCCCTTACCCTTACCTTTACCCTAACACTAAGCATAACCCTAACCCTACCCCTAATCCTACCCTACCCCTTACCCTTACCCTTACCCTAACACTAACCCTAACCCTAACCCTAACCCTAACCCTACCCTAAGCATAACCCTAATCCTAACTCTAAACCTAACACTAACCCTAACTTTAACCCTAACCCTAACCCTAACCTAACCCTTACCCTTACCCTAAACCTAACCCTATCCTTAACCCCAACCCTAACCCTAACCCTAACCCTTACCCTAACCCTACCCCTAACCCTAACCCTAATCCTTACCCTAAACCTAACCCTAATCTTAACCCTAACCCTTACCCTTACCCTCACATTAACCTTAACCTAACCCTAACCCTAACCCTAAACTTAACTCTAACATTTATCCTTACCCTAACCCTAACCCTAACCCTTACCCTAACCCTAAACCTAACCCTTACCCTTACCCTAACCCTAAACCTAACCCTAAACCTTACCGTTACCCTAACCCTAACCCTAACCCTAATCTTGACCATAACTTTAACCCTAACTCTTACCCTTACCCTAACCCTAACCCTAACCCTAAGCCTAATCCTAAACCTGAACCTAACCCTAATCCTAACCCTAACCCTAACCCTAAGCATAACCCTGACCCTAACCCTAATCCTTAAACGTACGCTAAATCTAAACCTAACCTTAAACCCAAACCTAAAAGTAACCCTAACCCTAACACTAACCCTTACCCTTACCCTATCCTTAAACCTAACCCTAACCCTAGCACTAACCATTACAGTAACCCTAACCCTAATCCTAACCCTAACCTTACCCTTACACTAAACCTAACCCAAACCCTAAACCTAACCCTAACCCGTACCCTAACCCTAACCCTAACCTTAACACTAACCCTAACCCTAACCCTAACCCTAACCTTAACCCTAACCCTAACCCTAAACCTTGCCCTTACCCTAAACTTAACCCTAAACCTAACACGAACCCTAACCCTAACGCTAACCTTAAACCTAACCCTTACCTTTCCATAACCCTAACCCTTAACCTAACCCTCACCCTAACCCTAACCCTAAGTCTAACCTCTAAACCTAATCCTAACCCAAACTCTAATCCTTACCCTTATCCTAAACTTAACCCTAACACTAACATTTACCCTTACCCTAAACCCTACCCTAACCCTAACCCTAACCCTTAATATAACCCTAACCCTAACCCTAACCCTAATCTTAAACCTAATCCCAACCCTAACCCTTACCCTAACCCTAACCCTAACCCTTACCCTAACCCTAACCCTAAACCTAACCCAAACCCTTAAACTAACCCTAACCCTAACCCTTACCCTAACCCTAACCCTAAGCCTAACCCCTAAACCTAACCCTAAACCTAACTCTAAAACTAACCCTAACCCTAACCCTTACCCTAAACCTAAACCTAACCCTAACCCTAACCTTAACACTAACCCTAATCCTTACCCTAACCCTAATCTTAACCCTAACCCTAACCCTAACCCTTGCCCTTACCCTAAACCTAACCCTAAACCTAACACGAACCCTAACCCTAACGCTAACCCTAAAACTAACCCTAACCCTTACCCTAACCCTAACCCTAACCCTAACCCTTACCCTATCCCTGACCCTAACCCTAACCCTAACCCTAACCCCAACCCTAAACCTAAACTAACCCATAACATTAATCTTAACCCCTAACCCTAACCCTTACCCTAACCCTAACCCTAACCCTAACCCCAACCCTTACCCTTACTCTAACCCTAACCCTAACATTAACCTTAACCCTAACCCTTACCCTAACCCTAACGATAACCCTTCCTTTAACTCTAACCCTAACGTCAACCCTAACCCTACCCCTAACCCTAACCCTTACCCTTACCCTAACCCTAACCCTATCCCTAACCCTAACACTTACCCTAACCCTAACCCTTATCCTAACCCTAACCATAACACTAACCCAAACAAGTAACCTAACCCATAACATTAATCTTAACCCCTAACCCTAACTCTTACCCTAACCCTAACCCTAACCCCAACCCTTACCCTAATCCTAAAATTAAACCTAACCCTAAACTTAACACTAACCCTGACCCTAACCCTAACCCTAACCTTAACCCTAACCCTAAACCTAACCCTTGCCCTTACCCTAAACCTAACCCTAAACATAACACGAACCCTAACCCTAACGCTAACCCTAACCCTAACCCTTACCCTTTCCCAAACCCTAAACCTAAACCTAACCCTCACCTTAACACTAACCCTATCTCTAACCTCTAACCCTAAACTTAAACCAAACCCTAATCCTTACCCTTATCCTAAACTTAACCCTAACACTAACACTTACCTTACCCTAAACCCTACCCTACCCCTAACCCTAACCCTTACCCTAACGCTAACCCTAATCTTGACCCTAACTTTTACCCTAACTCTTACCCTTACCCTCACCCTAACCTTAACCATAAGCCTAACCCTAACCCTGAACCTAACCCTAATCCTAACCCTAACCCTAAGCATAACCCTAACCCTAACCCTTACCCTTACCCTAAACCTAACCCTAACCCTAAACCTAACCCTAACACTTACCCTAACCCTAACCCTTACCCTTAACTAACCCTAACCCTAAACCTTAAACTAACCCTAACCCTAACCCTTACCCTAACCCTAACCCTAAGCCTAACCCCTAACCCTAACCCTAAACCTAACTCTAACCCTAACCCTAACCCTAACCCTAACCCTTACCCTAACCCTAAACCTAACCCTAAACCTAACCTTAACACTAACCCTAACCCTAACCCTAACCCTAACCTTAACCCTAACCCCAACCCTAACCCTTGCCCTTACCCTAAACCTAACCCTGAACCTAACACGACCCCTAACCCTAACACTAACACTAACCCTAACACTTACCCTTTCCCTAACCCTAACCCTAAACCTAACCCTCAGCCTAACCCTAACCCTACCTCTAAACTCTAACCGTAATCCTAAACCAAACCCTAATCATTACCCTTATCCTAAAGTTAACCCTAACACATACCCTTACCCTAAACCCTACCCTAACCCTAACCCTAACCCTTAACCTAACCCTAACCATAACCCTTCCTTTAACTCTAACCCTAACGTCAACCCTAACCCTACCCCTAACCCTAACCCTTACACTTAACGTAATCCTAACCCTAACCCTAACACTTACCCTAACCCTAACCCTTATCCTAACCCTAACCATAACCCTTACCCTAACCCTAACCCTGACCCTTGCCCTTACCCTAAACCTAAACCTAACTTTAACCCTAACCCTAATCCTTACCCTAACCCTACCCTAACCCTAACCCTAAACTTAACCCTAACCCTAACCCTAACTCTTACGTTTACCCTAACTCTAACCCTACACTAACCCTGACCCTAACTTTAACCCTAAACCGTACCCTTACCCTAATACTAACCGTAACCGTAACCCTATCCTAACACTTACCCTAACCCTATCCCTAACCGTAACCCTAACCCTAACACATAACCTGAGGCTAACCCTAACCCTAACCGTAACCCTAACCCCAAACCTAAACCTAATCCTAACCCTATCCCTAACCCTAATCATAAACCTAACCCTAAACCTAATCCTTAACCGTACCCTAACCCTAAATCTAACCCTAACCCTTACCATAACCATAACCCTAATCCTAACCCTAAAGCTAACCCTAACCCTAACCTTAACCCTAACCCTAACCCTAAATCTTACCCTTACCCTAACCCTAACCCTAAACTAACCCTGACCCTAACTTTAACCCTAATCCGTACCCTTACCCTAATACTAACCGTAACGGTAACCCTAATCCTAACACTTACCCTAACCCTAACCCTAACCCTAACCATAACCCTAACACATAACCTGAGCCTAACCCTAACAATAACCGTAACCCTAACCCCAAACCTAAACTTAATCCTAACCCTAACCCTAACCCTAAGCATAAACCTAACCCTAACCCTAACCCTAATCCTTAAACGTACCCTAACCCTAAACCTAACCTTAACCCCAACCCTAAACCAAACCGTAACACTAACCCTAACCCTTACCCTTACCCTATCCCTAAACCTAACCCTAACCCTAACCCTAACACTAACCATTACACTAACCCTAACCCTAATCCTAACCCTAAGCCTTACCCTTACCCTAACCCTAACCCTAACCCTAACCCTAAACCTAAACCAAACTCTTACCCTAACCCTAACCCTTACCCTTACCCTAACCCTAACCCTAAACCTTAAACTAACCCTAACCCTAACCCTAACCCTAACCCTAAGCCTAACTCCTAACCCTAACCCTAACACTAAGCCTAACCCCTTACCCTAAAACTAACACTCACCCTAACCCTAACCCTAACACTAACCTCTAACCCTAACCCTAAACCTAACCCTAATCCTTACACTTATCCTAAACCTAAACCTAACACTAACACTTACCCTTACCCTAAACCCTACCCTAACCCTAACCCTAAGCCTAACTCCTAACCCTAACCCTAACACTAAGCCTAACCCCTTACCCTAAAACTAAACGTAACTCTAACCCTAACACTAACCCTAACTCTATCCCTAACCCTTACCCTAACTCTAACTCTAACCTTACCCTAACCCTAACCCTAACCCTAACCTTAACCCTAAACCTAACCCTAATCCTAACCCTAACCTTAACCCTAACCCTAAACCTAACCCTTGTCCTTATCCTAACCCTAACCCTAAACCTAACACTAATGCTAACCCTAACCCTAACCCTTACCCTTATCCTAACCCTACCCCTAAACCTAACACTCACCCTAACCCTAACCCTAACCCTAACCTCTAACCCTAACCCTAAACCTAACCCTAATCCTTACACTTATCCTAAACCTAAACCTAACACTAACACTTACCCTTACCCTAAACCCTACCCTAACCCTAACCCTAACACTTACCCTAACCCTAACCCTAAACCAAACCCTTACCCTTACCCTAACTCTCACCCTCACCCTCAACCTAACCCTAAACCTAACCCTAACCCTAACCTTACCCCTAACACTTACACTAAACCTAACACTAACCCTAACCCTAACGCTTATCCTTACCCTAACCCTAACCCTAACCCTAACACTTACCCGAACCCTAACCCTAACCCTAACCCTAACCCTAACGCTTATCCTTACCCTAACCCTAACCCTAAACCTAACCCTAACCCTAACCATAACCCTAACCATAACCCTTCTTTAACTCTAACCCTAATCTCAACCCTAACCCTACCCCTAACCCTAACCCTTACCCTTACCCTTACCCTAACCCTAACCCTAAACCTAACCCTAACACTTACCCTAACCCTAACCCTTATCCTAACCCGAACCATAACCCTTACCCTAACCCTAACCCTAACCCTTGCCCTTACAATAACCCTAACCCTAACTTTAACCCTAAACCTAAACCTTACCCTAACCCTAACCCTTACCCTAACCCTTACCCTAACCCTAACCCTTACCCTAACCTCAAACTTAACCCTAACAATAACCCTAACCCTCACCCTTACTCTAACACTAAGACTAACCCTTACCCTAACCCTAACCCTAACCCTAACCCTAACCCTTACCTTAACCCTAACCCTAATCCTAACCTTAAACCTAACCCTAACCGTAACCCTAACCTCAACCTTAACCCTAACCCTAACCCGAACCTTACCCATTACCCTTACCCTTACCCTAACACTAAGCCTAACCCTAACCCTAAACCTAACCCTAACAATTACCCTAACCGTAACCCTAATCCTAACCCTAAAGCTAACCCTAACCCTAACCTTAACCCTAACCCTAACCCTAACTCTTACCCTTACCCTAACACTAACCCTAACACTAACTCTGACCCTAACTTTAACCCTAACCCGTACCCTTACCCTAATACTAACCGTAACCGTAACCCTAATCCTAACACTTACCCTAACCCTAACCCTAACCGTAACCCTAACCCTAACACATAACCTGAGCCTAACCCTTACCCTAACCTTAACCCTAACCCCAAACCTAACGCTAACCCTAACCGTAACCCATACCCTCACCCTATCCCTAAACCTAACCCTAACCCTAACACTAACCATTACACTAACCCTAACCCTAATCATAACCCTAACCCTTACCCTTACCCTAACCCTAACCCTAACCCTAAACCTAAACCAAACTCTTACCCTAACCCTAACCCTTAAACGTACCCTAACCCTAACCCTAAACCTTAAACTAACCCTAACCCTAACCCTAACCCTTACCCTAACCCTAAGCCTAACCCCTAACCCTAAACCTAAACCTGACTCTAACCCTAAACCTAACCCTAACCCTAACCCTTACCCTAACCCTAACCCTAACCCTAACCTTAAACCTAACCCTAACCCTAACCCAAACCTTAACCCTGACCCTAACCCTAACCCTTGCCCTTACCCTAACCCTAACCGTAAACCTAACACGAACCCTAACCCTAACCCTAACTCTAACCTCTAACTCTACCCCTAAACCAAACCCTAATCATTACCCTTATACTAAACTTTACCCTAACACTAACACTTACCCTTACCCTAAACCCTACCCTAACTGTAACCCTAACCCTTACCCTTACCCTAACCCTAACCCTAACCCTAAGCTTAACACTAACCCTAACCCTTGCCCTTACCCTAAACTTAACCCTAACTCTAACGCTAACCCTAACACTTACCCTAACCCTAACCTTAACCCTAACCTTACCCTAATCCTAACCCTAACCCGAACCTCAAATCTAACCCAAACCCTAACCCTAACCTCAACCTTAACCCTAAACCTAACCCTAACCCTAACCCTACCCCTTACCCTTACCCTTACCCTAACAATAAGCCTAAACCTAACCCTAACCCTTATTCTACCATAACCCTAATCCTAAACCTAACCCTAACCCTAACCCTAACCTTAACCCGAACCCTAACCCTAACCTAACCCTTACCCTTACCCTAACCCTAACCCTATCCTTAACCCCAACCTTAAACCTAACCCTAACCCTAAACCTTACCCTAACCCTAACCCTAACCCTAAACCTTACCCTAACCTTAACCCTAATCTTAACCCTAACCCTTACCCTTACCCTCACCCTAACCTTAACCCTAAACCTAACCTTAACCCCAACCCTAAACCTAACCGTAAATTTAGCCCTTACCCTTACCCTATCCCTAACCCTAAACCTAACCCTACCCTAACCCTAACCATTACCCTAACCCTAACCATAATCCTAACCCTAACCCTTACCCTAAACCTACCCAAACTCTTACCCTAACCCTAACCCTTACCCTTACCCTAACCCTAACCCTATCCCTTAAACTAAACCTAACCCTAAACCTAACCATACCCTAACCCTAACCCTAAGCCTAACCCCTAACCCTAAAACTAAACATAACTCTAACCCTAACCCTAACCCTAACTCTATCCCTAACCCTTACCCTAACTCTAACTCTAACCTTACCCTAACCCTAACCCTAACCCTTAACCTTACCCTAACCCTAAACCTAATCCTAACCCTAACCTTAACCCTAACCCTAAACCTAACCCTTGTCCTTATCCTAACCCTAACCCTAAACCTAACACTAACGCTAAACCTAACCCTAACCCTTACCCTTATCCTAACCCTAACCCTAAACCTAACACTCACCGAACCCTAACCCTAACCCTAACATCTAACCCTAACCCTAAACCCAAACCTAATCCTTAAACTTATCCCAAACCTAAACCTAACACTAACACTTACCCTTACCCTAAACCCTACCCTAACCCTAACCCTAACCCTTACCCTAACCCTAACCCTAAACCAAACCCTTACCCTTACCCTAACTCTCACTCTCACCCTAACCCTAAACCTAACCCTAAGCCTAACCTTACCCCTAACACTTACCCTAATCCTAACACTAACCCTAAACCTAACGCTTATCCTTACCCTAACCCTAACCCTAACCCTAACACTTGCCCGAACCCTAACCCTAACCATAACCCTTATGTTAAACCTATCCCTAACCCTAACCCTTACCCTAACCCTAACCTTAACCCTAACCCTAACCCCTAACCCAAATCCTTAACCTAACTCCAACCCTTACCCTAAGCCTAACCCTTACCCTTAACCAACCCTAACACTAACTCTAATCCTAACCCTAACCCTGACCCTTAACCTAACCCTAACCCTAACCCTAACCCTTACCCTTAACCAACCCTAAATCTAACTCTAAACCTAAACCTATCCCTAACCCTAACTCTAACCCTAACCCCTAACCCTAACCCTTAACCTAATGCTAAACCTAACCCTAACCCTAACACTTACCCTTACCCTAACCCTAACCCTTATCCTAACACTAACCCTAACCCTAACCCTAACACATAACCTGAGCCTAACCCTAACCCTAACCGTAACCCTAACCCTTGCCCTTACCCTAAACTTAACCCTAAACCTTACCGTTACCCTAACCCTAACCCTAACCCTAATGTTGACCCTAACTGTAACCCTAACCCTTACCCTTACCCTAACCCTAAACCTAAACCTAAGCCTAATCCTAACCCTGAAACTAACACTAATCCTAACCCTAACCCTAACCGCAAGCATAACCCTAACCCAAACCCTAATCCTTAAAGGTATGCTAACCCTAAACCAAACCTTAACTGCAACCCTAAACCTAACCCTAACCCTAACACTAACCATTACACTAACCCTAACCCTAATCCTAAACCTAACCCTTACCCTTACCCTAAACCTAACCCAAACCCTAAACCTAACCCTAACACTTACCCTAACCCTAACCGTTACCCTTACCCTAAACCTTACCCAAACCCTTAAACTAACCCTAACCCGTACCCTTACCCTAACCCTAACCCTAAGCCTAACCCCTAAACCTAACCCTAAACCTAACTCTAACCCTAACCCTAACCCTAACCCTAACCCTAACCCTTAACCTAACCCTAAACCTAACCCTAACCCTAACCTTAACACTAACCCTAACCCTAACCTTAACCCTAACCTTAACCCTAACTCTAACCCTAACCCTTGCCCTTACCCTAAACTTAACCCTAAACCTAACATGAACCCTAACCCTAATGCTAACCCTAACCCTAACCCTTAACCTTTCCCTAAACCTAACACTAAACCTAACCCTCACCCTAACCCTAACCCTAAGTCTAACCTCTAACCCTAATCCTAACCCAAACACTAATCCTTACCCTTATCCTAAACTTAACCCTAACACTAACACTTACCCTTACCCTAAAACCTACCCTAACCCTAACCCTAACCCTTACCCTAACCCTAACCCTAACCCTAATCTTAACCCTAACCCTAACCCTTACCCTAATCCTAACCCTAACCCTAACCCTTACCCTAACCCTAACCCTAAACCTAACCCAAACCCTTAAACTAACCCTAACCCTAACCCTTACCATAACCCTAACCCTAAGCCTAACCCCTAACCCTAACCATAAACCTAACTCTAACCCTAACCCTAACCTTAACCCTAACCCTTACCCTAAACCTAAACCTAAGCCTAACCCTAACCTTAACACTAACCCTAATCCTAACCCTAACCCTAACCTTAACCCTAACCCTAACCCTAACCCTTGCCCTTACCCTCAACCTAACCCTAAACCTAACACGAACCCTAACCCTAACGCTAACCCTAACCCTAACCCTTACCATTTCCCTAACCCTAACCCTAAACCTAACCCTCAGCCTAACCCTAACCCTATCTCTAACCTCTAACCCTAATCCTAACCCAAACCCTAATCCTTACCCTTATCCTAAACTTAACCCTAACACTAACACTTACCCTTACCCTAAACCCTACCCTAACCCTAACCCTAAACCTTACCCTAACCCTAACCCTAACCCTAACCCTAACCCTAACCCTAATCTTAACCCTAACCCTAACCCTAACCCTAACCCTAATCTTGACCTTAACTTTAACCCTAACTCTTACCCTTACCCTAACCCTAACCCTAACCCTAAGCCTAATCCTAACCCTGAACCTAACCCTAATCCTAACCCTAACCCTAAACCTAAGCATAACCCTAACCCTAACCCTAACCCTAATCCTTAAACGTACGCTAACCCTAAACCTAACCTTAACCCCAACCCTAAACCTAACCGTAACCCTAACACTAACCCTTACCCTTACCCTATCCCTAAACCTAACCCTAACGCTAACACTAACCCTTACCCTTAACCAACCCTAAATCTAACTCTAAACCTAAACCTATCCCTAACCCTAACCCTAACCCTAACCTCTAACCCTAACCCTTAACCTAATGCTAAACCTAACCCTAACCCTAACACTTACCCTTACCCTAACCCTAACCCTTATCCTAACACTAACCCTAACCCAAACCCTAACCCTAACACATAACCTGAGCCTAACCCTAACCCTAACCCTAACCCTTGCCCTTACCCTAACCCTAACCCTAAACCTAACACGAACCCTAAACCTAACCCTAACCCTAACCCTTACCCTAACCCTAACCCTAACCCTAACCATTACCCTTACCCTAACCGTAACCCTAACCCTAACCTTAACCCTAACTCTAACCCTAACCCTTGCACTTACACTAACCCTAACCCTAAACCTAACACGAACCCTAACCCTAACCCTAACCCTTACCCTAACCCTAATCCTAACCCTTACCCTTACCCTAACCCTAACCCTAACCCTAACCCTAAACTTAACACTAACCTTAAACCTTGCCCTTACCCTAACCCTAACCCTAACTCTAACCCTAACCCTAACCCTTACCCTAACCCTAACCGTAACCCTTACCCTTACCCTAACCCTAACCCTAACCCTAACCTCAAACTTAACCCTCACCCTAACCCTAACCCTAACCCTTGCCCTTACCCTAACCCTAACCCTAAACCTAACACGAACCCTAAACCTAACCCTAACCCTAACCCTTACCCTAACCCTAACCCTAACCCTAACCATTACCCTTACCCTAACCGTAACCCTAACCCTAACCTTAACCCTAACTCTAACCCTAACCCTTGCACTTACACTAACCCTAACCCTAAACCTAACACGAACCCTAACCCTAACCCTAACCCTTACCCTAACCCTAATCCTAACCCTTACCCTTACCCTAACCCTAACCCTAACCCTAACCCTAAACTTAACACTAACCTTAAACCTTGCCCTTACCCTAACCCTAACCCTAATCCTAACCCTAAACCTAACCCTAACCTCAAACTTAATCCTAACCCTAACCCTAACCCTACCCCTTACCCTTACCCTTACTCTAACATTAAGCATAACCATAACCCTACCCCTAATACTACCCTACCCATTACCCTTACCCTTACCCTAACACTAAGCCTAACCCTAACCCTAACCCTAACCCTACCCTAACCATAACCCTAACCCTAACCCTAAACTAACCCTTACCCTTACCCTAACCCTAACCCTATCCTTAACCCTAACCCTAAACCTAACCCTAACCCTAACCCTTACCCTAACCCTACCCCTAACCCTAACTCTAATCCTTACCCTAAACCTAACCCTAATCTTAAACCTAATCCTTACCCTTACCCTCACATTAACCTTAAACCTAACCCTAACCCTAACCCTAACCTTAACTCTAACATTTATCCTTACCGTAACCCTAACCCTAAACCTAACCCTAACCCTAAACCTAACCCTTACCCTTACCCTAACCCTAAACCTAACCCTAAACCTTACCGTTACCCTAACCCTAACCCTAACCCTAATCTTGACCCTAACTATAACCCTAACTCTTACCCTTACCCTAACCCTAACCCTAAACCTAAGACTAATCCTAACCCTGAACCTAACCCTAATCCTAACCCTAACCCTAAGCATAAACCTAACCCTAACCCTAACCCTAATCCTTAAAGGTACGCTAACCCTAAACCTAACCTTAACCCCAACCCTAAACCTAACCCTAACCCTAACACTAACCATTACACTAACCCTAACCCTAATCCTAACCCTAACCCTTACCCTTACCCTAAACCTAACCCAAACCCTAAACCTAACCATAACACTTACCCTAACCCTAACCGTTACCCTTACCCTAAACCTAACCCAAACCCTTAAACTAACCCTAACCCTAACCCTTACCCTAACCCTAACCCTAAGCCTAACCCCTAACCCTAACCCTAAACCTAACTCTAACCCTAACACTAAAGCTAACCCTAACTCTAACCCTTACCCTTTCCCTAACCCTAACCCTAACCCTAACCCTTGCCCTTACCCTAAACCTAACACGAACCCTAACCCTAACGCTAACCCTAAACCTAACCCTTACCTTTCCCTAACCCTAACCCTAAACCTAACCCTCAGCCTAACCCTAACCCTAACTCTAAACTCTAACCCGAATCCTAACCCAAACCCTAATCCTTTCCCTTATCCTAAACTTAACCCTAACACTAACACTTACCCTTACCCTAAACCCTATCCTAACCCTAACCCTAACCCTTACCCTAACCCTAACCCTAACCCTAACCCTAATCTTATCCCTAACCCTAACCCTAACCCTAACCCTAATCTTGACCCTAACTTTAACCCTAACTCTTACCCTTACCCTAACCCTAACCCTAAGCCTAAGCCTAATCCTAACCCTGAACCTAACCCTAATCCTAACCCTAACCCTAACCCTAAGCATAACTCTAACCCTAACCCTAACCCTAATACTTAAACGTACGCTAACCCTAAACCTATCCTTATCCCCAACCCTAAACCTAACCGTAACCCTAACACTAACCCTTACCCTTACCCTATCCCTAAACCTAACCCTAAAGCTAACACTAACCATTACACTAACCCAACCCTAATCCTACCCTAACCCTTACCCTAACCCTAACCCTAAACCTAACGCTAACCCTAACCCTAACCTTAACCCTAACCCTAACCCTAACCCTTGCCCTTACCCTAAACGTAACCCTAAACCTAACCCTAACCCTAAACCTAACCCAAACACTAACCCTAACCCTAACCCTTACCGTTTCCCTAACCCTAACCCTAAACCTAACCCTCACCCTAACCCTAACCCTAACTCTAACCTCTAACCCTAATCCTAAACCAAATCCTAATGCTTACCCTTATCCTAAACTTAACCCTAACACTAACACTTACCCTTACCCTAAACCCTACCCTAACCCTAACCCTAACCCTAACCGTTACCCTAACCCTAACCCTAACCCTAACCCTTACCCTATCCCTAACCCTAACCCTAACCTCAAACTTAACCCTAACCCTAACCCTAACCTAACCCATAACATTAATCTTAACCCCTAATCCTAACCCTTATCCTAACCCTAACCCTAACCCTAACCCCAACCCTTACCCTTACTCTAACCCTAACCCTAACACTAACCCTAACCTTAACCCTTACCTTAACCCTAACCATAACCCTTCCTTTAACTCTAACCCTAACGTCAACCCTAACCCTACCCCTTACCCTAACCCTTACCCTTACCCTAACCCTAACCCTAACCCTAAACCTAACACTTACCCTTACCCTAACCCTAACACTAATCCTAAACCTTTCCCTAACCCTGACCCTAAACCTAACCCTCACCCTAACCCTAACCCTAACTCTAACCCTTACCCTAACCCTAACCCTAACCCTAACCCTTTCCCTAAACCTAACCCTAAACCTAACCCTCACCCTAACCCTAAACCTAACTCTAACCTCTAACCCTAATCCTAAACCAAACCCTAATCCTTACCCTTATCCTAAACTTAACCCTAACACTAACACTTACCCTTACCCTAAACCCTACCCTAACCCTAACCCTAACCCTAACCCTTACCCTAACCCTAACCCTAACCCTTATCCTAACCCTAACCATAACCCTAACCCAAACAATTAACCTAACCCATAACATTAATCTTAACCCCTAACCCTAACTCTTACCCTAACCCTAACCCTAACCCTAACCCTAACCATAACCCTAAACTTAACCCTAATCCTAAACCTAACCCTTGCCCATACCCTAAACCTAACCCTAAACCTAACACGAACACTAACCCTAAAGCTAACCCTAACCCTAACCCTAACCCTTTCCCTAACCCTAACCCTAAGCCTAATCCTAACCCTGAACCTAACCCTAATCCTAACCCTAACCCTAACCCTAAGCATAACCCTAACCCTAACCCTAACCCTAATCCTTAAATGTACGCTAACCCTAACCCTAACCTTAACCCCAACCCTAACCTAACCGTAACCCTAACACTAACCCTTACCCTTACCCTATCCCTAAACCTAACCCTAACGCTAACACTAACCATTACACTAACCCTAAACCTAATCCTAACCCTAATCCTTACGCTTACCCTAAATATAACCCTAACCCTAAACCTAACCCTAACACTTACCCTAAACCTAACACTTTCCCTTACCCTAACCCTAACCCTAACCCTTAAACTAACCCTAACCCTAACCCTAAACCTAAGCCTAACCCCTAACCCTAACCCTAAACCTAACTCTAACCCTAACCCTAACCCTAACCCTAACCTTTACCCTAACCCTAAACCTAACCCTAAACCTAACCTTAACACTAACCCTAACCCTAACCCTAACCCTAACCTTAACCCTAACCCTAACTCTAACCCTTGCCCTTACCCTAAACCTAACCCTAAACCTAACACGAACCCTAACCCTAACGCTAACCCTAACCCTAACCCTAACCCTTTCCCTAACCCTAACCCTAAACCTAACCCTCACCCTAACGCTAACCCTAACTCTAACCTCTAACCCTAATCCTAAACCAAACCCTAATCCTTACCCTTATCCTAAAATTAATCCTAACATTAACACTTACCCTTACCCTAAACCCTACCCTAACCCTAACCCTAACCCTTACCCTAACCCTAACCCTTACCCTATCCCTAACCCTAACCCTAACCTCAAACATAACCCTAACCCTAACCCTAACCCTAACCTAACCAATAACATTAATCTTAACCCCTAACCCTAACCATTACACTAACCCTAACCCTAACCCTAACCCCAACCCTTACCCTTACTCCTACCCTAACCCTAACACGAACCCTAACCCTAACCCTTACCATAACCCTAACCATAACCCTTCCTTTAACTCTAACCCTAACATCAACCCTAACCCTACCCCTAACCCTAAACCTTACCCTTACCCTAACCCTAACCCTAACCCTAACCCTAACCCTAACACTTACCCTAATCCTAACCCTTATCCTAACCCTAAACATAACCCTTACCCTAACACTAACCCTGACCCTTGCCCTTACCCTAACCCTAAACCTAACTTTAACCCTAACCCTAATCCTTACCCTAACCCTAACCCTAACCCTTACCCTAACCCTAACCCTAACCCTAACCTCAAACTTAACCCTAACCCTAACCCTAACCCTCACCCTTACTCTAACACTAAGACTAACCCTTACCCTAACCCTAACCCTAACCCTAACCCTTACCTTAAACCTAACCCTAATCCTAACCTTAAACCTAACCCTAACCGTAACCCTAACCTCAACCTTAACCCTAACCCTAACCCTAACCTTACCCCTTACCCTTACCCTTACCCTAACACTAAGCCTAACCCTAACCCTTAACCTAACCCTAAACCTTACCCTAACCATAACCCTAATCCTAACCCTAAAGCTAACCCGAACCCTAACCTTAACCCTAACCCTAACCCTAACTCTTACCCTTACCCTAACCCTAACCCTAACACTAACCGTGACCCTAACTTTAACCCTAACCCGTACACTTACCCTAATACTAACCGTAACCGTAACCCTAATCCTAACACTTACCCTAACCCTAACCCTAACCGTAACCCTAACCGTAACACATAACCTGAGCCTAACCCTAACCCTAACCATAACCCTAACCCCAAACCTAAACCTAATCCTAACCCTAACCCTAACCCTAAGCATAACCCTAACCCTAAACCTAACCCTAACCCTAACCCTAATCCTTAAACGTACCCTAACCCTAAACCTAACCTTAACCCCAACCCTAAACCTAACGCTAACCCTAACCGTAACCCATACCCTCACCCTATCCCTAAACCTAACCCTAACCCTAACACTAACCATTACACTAACCCTAACCCTAATCATAACCCTAACCCATACCCTTACCCTAACCCTAACCCTAACCCTAAACCTAAACCAAACTCTTACCCTAACCCTAACCCTTACACTTACCCTAACCCTAACCCTAAACCTTAAACTAACCCTAACCCTAACCCTAACACTTACCCTAACCCTAAGCCTAACCCCTAACCCTAAACCTAAACCTGACTCTAACCCTAAACCTAACCCTAACCCTAACCCTTACCCTAACCCTAACCCTAACCCTAACCTTACACCTAACCCTAACCCTAACCCAAACCTTAACCCTGACCCTAACCCTAACCCTTGCCCTTACCCTAACCCTAACCGTAAACCTAACACGAACCCTAACCCTAACCCTAACTCTAACCTCTAACTCTACCCCTAAACCAAACCCTAATCATTACCCTTATACTAAACTTTACCCTAACACTAACACTTACCCTTACCCTAAACCCTACCCTAACTGTAACCCTAACCCTTACCCTTACCCTAACCCTAACCCTAACCCTAACCTTAACACTAACCCTAACCCTTGCCCTTACCCTAAACTTAACCCTAACTCTAACGCTAACCCTAACACTTACCCTAACCCTAACCTTAACCCTAACCTTACCCTAATCCTAACCCTAACCCGAACCTCAAACCTAACCCAAACCCTAACCCTAACCTCAACCTTAACCCTAACCCTAACCCTAACCCTACCCCTTACCCTTACCCTTACCCTAACAATAAGCCTAACCCTAACCCTAACCCTTATTCTACCATAACCCTAATCCTAAACCTAACCCTAACCCTAACCGTAACCCTAACCCTTACCCTAACCTTAACCCTAATCTTAACCCTAACCCTTACCCTTACCCTCACCCTAACCTTAACCCTAAACCTAACCTTAACCCCAACCCTAAACCTAACCGTAAATCTAGCCCTTACCCTTACCCTATCCCTAACCCTAAACCTAACCCTACCCTAACCCTAACCATTACCCTAACCCTAACCATAATCCTAACCCTAACCCTTACCCTAAACCTACCCAAACTCTTACCCTAACCCTAACCCTTACCCTTACCCTAAACCTAACCCTATCCCTTAAATTAAACCTAACCCTAAACCTAACCATACCCTAACCCTAACCCTAAGCCTAACCCCTAACCCTAAAACTAAACATAACTCTAACCCTAACCCTAACCCTAACTCTATCCCTATCCCTTACCCTAACTCTAACTCTAACCTTACCCTAACCCTAACCCTAACCCTTAACCTTACCCTAACCCTAAACCTAATCCTAACCCTAACCTTAACCCTAACCCTAAACCTAACCCTTGTCCTTATCCTAACCCTAACCCTAAACCTAACACTAACGCTAAACCTAACCCTAACCCTTACCCTTATCCTAACCCTAACCCTAAACCTAACACTCACCGAACCCTAACCCTAACCCTAACATCTAACCCTAACCCTAAACCCAAACCTAATCCTTAAACTTATCCCAAACCTAAACCTAACACTAACACTTACCCTTACCCTAAACCCTACCCTAACCCTAACCCTAACCCTTACCCTAACCCTAACCCTAAACCAAACCCTTACCCTTACCCTAACTCTCACTCTCACCCTAACCCTAAACCTAACCCTAAGCCTAACATTAACCCCAACACTTACCCTAATCCTAACACTAACCCTAAACCTAACGCTTATCCTTACCCTAACCCTAACCCTAATCCTAACCCTAACCCTAACCCTAACCCTAACCCTAACCTTAACCCTAACCCTAACCCCTAACCCAAAACCTTAACCTAACTCTAACCCTTACCCTAAGCCTAACCCTTACCCTTAACCAACCCTAACACTAACTCTAATCCTAACCCTAACCCTGACCCTTAACCTAACCCTAACCCTAACCCTAACCCTTACCCTTAACCAACCCTAAATCTAACTCTAAACCTAAACCTATCCCTAACCCTAACTCTAACCCTAACCCCTAACCCTAACCCTTAACCTAATGCTAAACCTAACCCTAACCCTAACACTTACCCTTACCCTAACCCTAACCCTTATCCTAACACTAACCCTAACTCTAACCCTAACACATAACCTGAGCCTAACCCTAACCCTAACCGTAACCCTAACCCTTGCCCTTACCCTAAACTTAACCCTAAACCTTACCGTTACCCTAACCCTAACCCTAACCCTAATGTTGACCCTAACTTAAACCCTAACTCTTACACTTACCCTAACCCTAACCCTAACCCTAACCCTAACCCTAACCCTAAGCATAACCCTAACCCTAAACCTAACCCTAACCCTAACCCTAATCCTTAAACGTACCCTAACCCTAAACCTAACCTTAACCCCAACCCTAAACCTAACGCTAACCCTAACCGTAACCCATACCCTCACCCTATCCCTAAACCTAACCCTAACCCTAACACTAACCATTACACTAACCCTAACCCTAATCATAACCCTAACCCTTACCCTTACCCTAACCCTAACCCTAACCCTAAACCTAAACCAAACTCTTACCCTAACCCTAACACTTACCCTTACCCTAACCCTAACCCTAAACCTTAAACTAACCCTAACCCTAACCCTAACACTTACCCTAACCCTAAGCCTAACCCTTAACCCTAAACCTAAACCTGACTCTAACCCTAAACCTAACCCTAACCCTAACCCTTACCCTAACCCTAACCCTAACCCTAACCTTAAACCTAACCCTAACCCTAACCCAAACCTTAACCCTGACCCTAACCCTAACCCTTGCCCTTACCCTAACCCTAACCGTAAACCTAACACGAACCCTAACCCTAACCCTAACTCTAACCTCTAACTCTACCCCTAAACCAAACCCTAATCATTACCCTTATACTAAACTTTACCCTAACACTAACACTTACCCTTACCCTAAACCCTACCCTAACTGTAACCCTAACCCTTACCCTTACCCTAACCCTAACCCTAACCCTAACCTTAACACTAACCCTAACCCTTGCCCTTACCCTAAACTTAACCCTAACTCTAACGCTAACCCTAACACTTACCCTAACCCTAACCTTAACCCTAACCTTACCCTAATCCTAACCCTAACCCGAACCTCAAACCTAACCCAAACCCTAACCCTAACCTCAACCTTAACCCTAACCCTAACCCTAACCCTACCACTTACCCTTACCCTTACCCTAACAATAAGCCTAACCCTAACCCTAACCCTTATTCTACCATAACCCTAATCCTAAACCTAACCCTAACCCTAACCCTAAACTTAACCCGAACCCTAACCCTAACCTAACCCTTACCCTTACCCTTACCCTAACCCTAACCCTATCCTTAACCCCAACCGTAAACCTAACCCTAACCCTAAACCTTACCCTAACCCTAACCCTAACCCTAACCCTTACCCTAACCTTAACCCTAATCTTAACCCTAACCCTTACCCTTACCCTCACCCTAACCTTAACCCTAAACCTAACCTTAACCCCAACCCTAAACCTAACCGTAAATCTAGCCCTTACCCTTACCCTATCCCTAACCCTAAACCTAACCCTACCCTAACCCTAATCATTACCCTAACCCTAACCATAATCCTAACCCTAACCCTTACCCTAAACCTACCCAAACTCTTACCCTAACCCTAACCCTTACCCTTACCCTAACTCTAACCCTATCCCTTAAACTAAACCTAACCCTAAACCTAACCATACCCTAACCCTAACCCTAAGCCTAACCCCTAACCCTAAAACTAAACATAACTCTAACCCTAACCCTAACCCTAACTCTATCCCTAACCCTTACCCTAACTCTAACCTTACCCTAACCCTAACCCTAACCCTTAACCTTACCCTAACCCTAAACCTAATCCTAACCCTAAACTTAACCCTAACCCTAAACCTAACCCTTGTCCTTATCCTAACCCTAACCCTAAACCTAACACTAACGCTAAACCTAACCCTAACCCTTACCCTTATCCTAACCCTAACCCTAAACCTAACACTCACCGAACCCTAACCCTAACCCTAACATCTAACCCTAACCCTAAACCCAAACCTAATCCTTAAACTTATCCCAAACCTAAACCTAACACTAACACTTACCCTTACCCTAAACCCTACCCTAACCCTAACCCTAACCCTAACCCTTACCCTAACCCTAACCCTAAACCAAACCCTTACCTTTACCCTAACTCTCACTCTCACCCTAACCCTAAACCTAACCCTAAGCCTAACCTTACCCCTAACACTTACCCTAATCCTAACACTAACCCTAAACCTAACGCTTATCCTTACCCTAACCCTAACCCTAACCCTAACCCTAACCCTAACACTTGCCCGAACCCTAACCCTAACCATAACCCTTACGTTAACCCTATCCCTAACCCTAACCCTTACCCTAACCCTAACCTTAACCCTAACCCTAACCCCTAACCCAAAACCTTAACCTAACTCTAACCCTTACCCTAAGCCTAACCCTTACCCTTAACCAACCCTAACACTAACTCTAATCCTAACCCTAACCCTGACCCTTAACCTAACCCTAACCCTAACCCTAACCCTTACCCTTAACCAACCCTAAATCTAACTCTAAACCTAAACCTATCCCTAACCCTAACTCTAACCCTAACCCCTAACCCTAACCCTTAACCTAATGCTAAACCTAACCCTAACCCTAACACTTACCCTTACCCTAACCCTAACCCTTATCCTAACACTAACCCTAACCCTAACCCTAACACATAACCTGAGCCTAACCCTAACCCTAACCGTAACCCTAACCCTTGCCCTTACCCTAAACTTAACCCTAAACCTTACCGTTACCCTAACCCTAACCCTAACCCTAATGTTGACCCTAACTTAAACATTAACTCTTACCCTTACCCTAACCCTAACCCTAAACCTAAGCCTAATCCTAACCCTGAAACTAACACTAATCCTAACCCTAACCCTAACCGCAAGCATAACCCTAACCCTAACCCTAATCCTTAGAGGTATGCTAACCCTAACCCTAACCTTAACTGCAAACCTAAACCTAACCCTAACCCTAACACTAACCATTACACTAACCCTAACCCTAATCCTAAACCTAACCCTTACCCTAAACCTAACCCAAACCCTAAACCTAACCCTAACACTTACCCTAACCCAAAACGTTACCCTTACCCTAAACCTTACCCAAACCCTTAAACTAACCGTAACCCGTACCCTTACCCTAACCCTAACCCTAAGCCTAACCCCTAAACCTAACCATAAACCTAACTCTAACCCTAACCCTAACCCTAACCCTAACCCTTACCCTAACCCTAAACCTAACCCTAACCCTAACCCTAACCTTAACACTAACCCTAACCCTAACCCTAACCCTAACCTTAACCCTAACCCTAACCCTAACCCTTGCCCTTACCCTAAACTTAACCCTAAATCTAACACGAACCCTATCCCTAATGCTAACCCTAACCCTAACCCTTAACCTTTCCCTAACCCTAACACTAAACCAAACCCTCACCCTAACCCTAACCCTAAGTCTAACCTCTAACCCTAATCCTAACCCAAACACTAATCCTTACCCTTATCCTAAACTTAACCCTAACACTAACACTTACCCTTACCCTAAACCCTACCCTAACCCTAACCCTAACCCTTACCCTAACCCTAACCCTAACCCTAACCCTAATCTTAACCCTAACCCTAACCCTTACCCTAATCCTAACCCTAACCCTAACCCTTACTCTAACCCTAACCCTAAACCTAACCCAAACCCTTAAACTAACCCTAACCCTAACCCTTACCCTATCCCTAACCCTAAGCCTAACCCCTAACCCTAACCCTAAACCTAACTCTAACCCTAACCCTAACCCTAACCCTAACCCTTACCCTAAACCTAAACCTAACCCTAACCCTAACCTTAACACTAACCCTAATCCTAACCCTAACCCTAAACTTAACCCTAACCCTAACCCTAACCCTTGCCCTTACCCTCAACCTAACCCTAAACCTAACACGAACCCTAACCCTAACGCTAACCCTAACCCTAACCCTTACCATTTCCCTAACCCTAACCCTAAACCTAACCCTCAGCCTAACCCTAACCCTAACTCTAACCTCTAACCCTAATCCTAACCCAAACCCTAATCCTTACCCTTATCCTAAACTTAACCCTAACACTAACACTTACCCTTACCCTAAACCCTAACCCAACCCTAACCCTAACCCTTACCCTAACCCTAACCCTAACCTTAATCTTAACCCTAACCATAACCCTAACCCTAACCCTAATCTTGACCTTAACTTTAACCCTAACTCTTACCCTTACCCTAACCCTAACCCTAACCCTAAGCCTAATCCTAACCCTGAACCTAACCCTAATCCTAACCCTAACCCTAAACCTAAGCATAACCCTAACCCTAAACCTAACCATAATCCTTAAATGTACGCTAACCCTAAACCTAACCTTAACCCCAACCCTAAACCTAACCGTAACCCTAACACTATCCCTTACCCTTACCCTATCCCTAAACCTAACCCTAACGCTAACACTTACCCTTACCCTTAACCAACCCTAAATCTAATTCTAAACCTAAACCTATCCCTAACCCTAACCCTAACCCTAACCTCTAACCCTAACCCTTAACCTAATGCTAAACCTAACCCTAACCCTAACACTTACCCTTACCCTAACCCTAACCCTTATCCTAACACTAACCCTAACCCAAACCCTAACCCTAACACATAACCTGAGCCTAACCCTAACCCTAACCCTAACCCTAACCCTTGCCCTTACCCTAACCCTAACCCTAAACCTAACACGAACCCTAAACCTAACCCTAACCCTAACCCTTACCCTAACCCTAACCCTAACCCTAACCATTACCCTTACCCTAACCGTAACCCTAACCCTAACCTTAACCCTAACTCTAACCCTAACCCTTGCACTTACACTAACCCTAACCCTAAACCTAACACGAACCCTAACCCTAACCCTAACCCTTACCCTAATCCTAATCCTAACCCTTACCCTTACCCTAACCCTAACCCTAACCCTAACCCTAAACTTAACACTAACCTTAAACCTTGCCCTTACCCTAACCCTAACCCTAACTCTAACCCTAACCCTAACCCTTACCCTAACCCTAACCGTAACCCTTACCCTTACCCTAACCCTAACCCTAACCCTAACCTCAAACTTAACCCTCACCCTAACCCTAACCCTAAACCTTACCCTTACTCTAACACTAAGCCTAACCCTAACCCTAACCTTAACCCTTACCCTAACCCTAACCCTAATCCTAACCCTAACCTAACCCTAACCTCAAACTTAATCCTAACCCTAACCCTAACCCTACCCCTTACCCTTACCCTTACTCTAACATTAAGCATAACCATAACCCTACCCCTAATACTACCCTACCCATTACCCTTACCCTTACCCTAACACTAAGCCTAACCCTAACCCTAACCCTAACCCTACCCTAACCATAACCCTAACCCTAACCCTAAACTAACCCTTACCCTTACCCTAACCCTAACCCTATCCTTAACCCTAACCCTAAACCTAACCCTAACCCTAAACCTAACCCTTACCCTAACCCTACCCCTAACCCTAACACTAATCCTTACCCTAAACCTAACCCTAATCTTAAACCTAATCCTTACCCTTACCCTCACATTAACCTTAAACCTAACCCTAACCCTAACCCTAACCTTAACTCTAACATTTATCCTTACCGTAACCCTAACCCTAAACCTAACCCTAACCCTAAACCTAACCCTTACGCTTACCCTAACCCTAAACCTAACCCTAAACCTTACCGTTACCCTAACCCTAACCCTAACCCTAATCTTGACCCTAACTTTAACCCTAACTCTTACCCTTACCCTAACCCTAACCCTAAACCTAAGACTAATCCTAACCCTGAACCTAACCCTAATCCTAACCCTAACCCTAAGCATAAACCTAACCCTAACCCTAACCCTAATCCTTAAATGTACGCTAACCCTAAACCTAACCTTAACCCCAACCCTAAACCTAACCCTAACCCTAACACTAACCATTACACTAACCCTAACCCTAATCCTAACCCTAACCCTTACCCTTACCCTAAACCTAACCCAAACCCTAAACCTAACCCTAACACTTACCCTAACCCTAACCGTTACCCTTACCCTAAACCTAACCCAAACCCTTAAACTAACCCTAACCCTAACCCTTACCCTAACCCTAACCCTAAGCCTAACCCCTAACCCTAACCCTAAACCTAACTCTAACCCTAACCCTAAAGCTAACCCTAACTCTAACCCTTACCCTTTCCCTAACACTAACCCTAAACCTAACCCTCACCCTAACCCTAACCCTAAGTCTAACCTCTAACCCTAATCCTAACCCAAACCCTAATCCTTACCCTTATCCAAAACTTAACTCTAACACTAACACTTACCCTTACCCTAAACCCTACCCTAACCCTAACCCTAACCCTTACCCTAACCCAAACCCTAACCCTAACCCTAATCTTAACCCTAACTCTAACCCTAACCCTTACCGTAACCCTAACCCTAACCCTAACACTTACCCTAACCCTAACCCTAAACCTAAACCAAACCCTTAAACTAACCCTAACCCTAAACCTTACCCTAACCCTAACACTAAGCCTAACCCCTAACCCTAACCCTAAACCTAACTCTAACCCTAACCCTAACCCTAACCCTAACCCTTACCCTAAACCTAAACCTAACCCTAACCCTAACCTTAACACTAACCCTAATCCTAACCCTAACCCTAACCTTAACCCTAACCCTAACCCTAACCCTTGCCCTTACCCTAAACCTAACACGAACCCTAACCCTAACGCTAACCCTAAACCTAACCCTTACCCTTTCCCTAACCCTAACCCTAAACCTAACCCTCAGCCTAACCCTAACCCTAACTCTAACCTCTAACCCTAATCCTAACCCAAACCCTAATCCTTACCCTTATCCTAAACTTAACCCTAACACTAACACTTACCCTTACCCTACACCCTACCCTAACCCTAACGCTAACCCTTACCCTAACCCTAACCCTAACCCTAATCTTAACCCTAACCCTAACCCTAACCCTAACCCTAATCTTGACCCTAACTTTAACCCTAACTCTTACCCTTACCCTAACCCTAACCCTAACCCTAAGCCTAATCCTAACCCTGAACCTAACCCTAATCCTAACCCTAACCCTAACCCTAAGCATAACTCTAACCCTAACCCTAACCCTAATACTTAAACGTACGCTAACCCTAAACCTATCCTTATCCCCAACCCTAAACCTAACTGTAACCCTAACACTAACCCTTACCCTTACCCTATCCCTAAACCTAACCCTAACGCTAACACTAACCGTTACACTAACCCTAACCCTAATCCTACCCTAACCCTTACCCTAACCCTAACCCTAAACCTAACCCTAACCCTAACCCTAACCCTAACCTTAACCCTAACCCTAACCCTAACCCTTGCCCTTACCCTAAACGTAAACCTAAACCTAACACGAACCCTAACCCTAACGCTAACCCTAACCCTAACCCTTACCCTTTCCCTAACCCTAACCCTAAACCTAACCCTCACCCTAACCCTAACCCTAACTCTAACCTCTAACCCTAATCCTAAAACAAATCCTAATGCTTACCCTTGTCCTAAGCTTAACCCTAACACTAACACTTACCCTTACCCTAAACCCTACCCTAACCCTAACCCTAACCCTAACCGTTACCCTAACCCTAACCCTAACCCTAACCCTTACCCTATCCCTAACCCTAACCCTAACCTCAAACTTAACCCTAACCCTAACCCTAACCTAACCCATAACATTAATCTTAACCCCTAATCCTAACCCTTATCCTAACCCTTACCCTAACCCTAACCCCAACCCTTACCCTTACTCTAACCCTAACCCTAACACTAACCCTAACCTTAACCCTTACCTTAACCCTAACCATAACCCTTCCTTTAACTCTAACCCTAACGTCAACCCTAACCCTACCCCTTACCCTAACCCTTACCCTTACCCTAACCCTAACCCTAACCCTAAACCTAACACTTACCCTTACCGTAACCCTAACACTAACCCTAACCCTTTCCTAACCCTAACCCTAAACCTAACCCTCACCCTAACCCTAACCCTAACTCTAACCCTTACCCTAACCCTAACCCTAACCCTTTCCCTAACCCTAACCCTAAACCTAACCCTCACCCTAACCCTAAACCTAACTCTAACCTCTAACCCTAATCCTAAACCAAACCCTAATCCTTACCCTTATCCTAAACTTAACCCTAACACTAACACTTACCCTTACCCTAAACCCTACCCTAACCCTAACCCTAACCTTAACCCTTACCCTAACCCTAACCCTAACCCTTATCCTAACCCTAACCATAACCCTAACCCAAACAAGTAACCTAACCCATAACATTAATCTTAACCCCTAACCCTAACTCTTACCCTAACCCTCACCCTAACCCTAACCCTTAACCTAACCCTAAACCTAACCCTAACCCTAACCTTAACACTAACCCTAACCCTAACCATAACCCTAAACTTAACCCTAATCCTAAACCTAACCCTTGCCCATACCCTAAACCTAACCCTAAACCTAACACGAACACTAACCCTAAAGCTAACCCTAACCCTAACCCTTACCCTTTCCCAAAACCTAACTCTAAACCTAACCCTCATTCTAACTCTAACCCAAACTCTTACCTCTAACACTAATCCTAAACCACACCCTAATCCTTACCCTTATCCTAAACTTAACCCTAACCCTAACACTTACCCTTACCCTAACCCTAACCCTAAGCCTAATCCTAACCCTGAACCTAACCCTAATCCTAACCCTAACCATAACCCTAAGCATAACCCTAACCCTAACCCTAACCCTAATCCTTAAATGTACGCTAACCCTATCCCTAACCTTAACCCCAACCCTAACCTAACCGTAACCCTAACACTAACCCTTACCCTTACCCTATCCCTAAACCTAACCCTAACGCTAACACTAACCATTACACTAACCCTAAACCTAATCCTAACCCTAATCCTTACCCTTACCCTAAATCTAACCCTAACCCTAAACCTAACCCTAACACTTACCCTAAACCTAACCCTTTCCCTTACCCTAACCCTAACCCTACCCTAACCCTAACCCTAACCCTAACCGTTACCCTAACCCTAACCCTAACCCTAACCCTTACCCTATCCCTAACCCTAACCCTAACCTCAAACATAACCCTAACCCTAACCCTAACCTAACCCATAACATTAATCTTAACCCCTAATCCTAACCCTTATCCTAACCCTAACCCTAACCCTAACCCTAACCTAACCAATAACATTAATCTTAACCCCTAACCCTAACCCTTACCCTAACCCTAACCCTAACCCTAACCCCAACCCTTACCCTTACTCCTACCCTAACCCTAACACTAACCCTAACCCTAACCCTTACCATAACCCTAACCATAACCCTTCCTTTAACTCTAACCCTAACGTCAACCCTAACCCTACCCCTAACCCTAAACCTTACCCTTACCCTTACCCTAACCCTAACCCTAACCCTAACCCTAACACTTACCCTAATCCTAACCCTTATCCTAACCCTAACCATAACCCTTACCCTAACACTAACCCTGACCCTTGCCCTTACCCTAACCCTAAACCTAACTTTAACCCTAACCCTAATCCTTACCCTAAACCTAACCCTAACCCTAACCCTTACCCTAACCCTAACCCTAACCCTAACCTCAAACTTAACCCTAACCCTAACCCTCACCCTTACTCTAACACTAAGACTAACCCTTACCCTAACCCTAACCCTAACCCTAACCCTTACCTTAAACCTAACCCTAATCCTAACCTTAAACCTAACCCTAACCGTAACCCTAACCTCAACCTTAACCCTAACCCTAACCCTAACCTTTCCCCTTACCCTTACCCTTACCCTAACACTAAGCCTAACCCTAACCCTAAACCTAACCCTAAACCTTACCCTAACCATAACCCTAATCCTAACCCTAAAGCTAACCCTAACCCTAACCTTAACCCTAACCCTAACCCTAACTCTTACCCTTACCCTAACCCTAACCCTAACACTAACCGTGACCCTAACTTTAACCCTAACCCGTACACTTACCCTAATACTAACCGTAACCGTAACCCTAATCCTAACACTTACCCTAACCCTAACCCTAACCGTAACCCTAACCGTAACACATAACCTGAGCCTAACCCTAACCCTAACCGTAACCCTAACCCCAAACCTAAACCTAATCCTAACCCTAACCCTAACCCTAAGCATAACCCTAACCCTAAACCTAACCCTAACCCTAACCCTAACCCTAACCCTTACCCTTACCCTATCCCTAAACGTAACCCTAACCCTAACACTAAACATTACACTAATCTTAACCCTAATCCTAACCCTAACCGAACCCTTACCCTAACCCTAACCCTAAACCTAAACCTAAAACAAACTCTTACCCTAACCCTAACCCTTACCCTTACCCTAACCCTAACCCTAAACCTTAAACTAACCCTAACCCTAACCCTAACACTTACCCTAACCCTAAGCCTAACCCCTAAACCTAAACCTAAACCTAACACTAACCCTAACCCTAACCCTAACCCTTACCCTAACCCTAATCCTACCCCTAACCCTAACCTTAAACCTAACCCTAACCCTAACCCAAAACTTAACCCTAACCCTAACCCTAACCCTTCTCTTACCCTAACCCTAACCGTAAACCTAACACGAAACCTAACCCTAACCCTAACCCTAACCCTCACCCTAACCCTAACCCTAACTCTAACCTCTAACTCTACCCCTAAACCAAACCCTAATCATTACCCTTATTCTAAACTTAAACCTAACACTAACACTTACCCTTACCCTAAACCCTACCCTAACCGTAACCCTAACCCTTACCCTTACCCTAACCCTAACCCTAACCCTAAGCTTAACACTAACCCTAACCCTTGCCCTTACCCTAAATTTAACCCTAACTCTTACCCTAACCCTAACACTTACCCTAACCCTAACCCTAACCCTAACCCTTACCCTAATCCTAACCCTAAACCGAACCTCAAACCTAACCCTAACCCTAACCCTAACCTCAACCTTAACCCTAACCCTAACCCTAACCCTACCCCTTACCCTTACCCTTACCCTTACCCTAACACTAAGCCTAACCCTAACCCTAACCCTTATTCTACCATAACCCTAATCCTAAACCTAACCCTAATCCAAACCCAAACCTTAACCCGAACCCTAACCCTAACCTCACCCTTACACTTACCCTAATCCTAACCCTATCCTTAACCCCAACCGTAAACCTAACGCTAACCCTAACCCTTACCCTAACCCTAACCCTAACCCTAACCCTAACCTTTACCCTAACCCTAACCCTAATCTTAACCCTAAGCCTTACCCTTACCCTCACCCTAACCTTAACCCTAACCCTAACCCTAACCCTAAACCTAACCTTAACCCCAACCCTAAACCTAACCGTAAATCTAGCCCTTACCCTTATCCTATCCATAACCCTAAACCTAACCCTACCCTAACCCTAACCTTTACCCTAACCCTAACCCTAATCTTAACCCTAACCCTTACCCTAAATCTACCCAAACTCTTACCCTAACCCTAACCATTACCCTTACCCTAACCCTAACCCTAACCCTTAAACTAAACCTAACCCTAAACCTAACCATACCCTAACCATAACCCTAAGCCTAACCCCTAACCCT
>JANJXV010000525.1:490000-500000 GCA_024803745.1 Megascapheus bottae
TGCTAACCCTAACCCTAACCCTTACCCTTTCCCTAACCCTAACCCTATCCTTAACCCCAACCCTAAACCTAACCCTAACCCTAACCCTAACCCTTACCCTGACCCTACCCCTACCCCTAACCCTAATCCTTACCCTAAATCTAACCCTAAACTTAACCCTAACCCTTACCCTTACCCTCACATTAACCTTAACCTAACCCTAACCCTAACCCTAACCTTAACTCTAACATTTATCCTTACCCTAACCCTAACCCTAAACCTTACCCTAACCCTAAACCTAACCCTTACCCTTACCCTAACCCTAAACCTTACCGTTACCCTAACCCTAACCCTAACCCTAATCTTGACCCTAACTTTCACCCTAACTCTTACCCTTACCCTAACCCTAACCCTAACCCTAAGCCTAATCCTAACCCTGAACCTAACCCTAATCCTAACCCTAACCCTAACCCTAAGCATAACCATAACCCTAACCCTAATCCTTAAACGTACGCTAACCCTAAACCTAACCTTAACCCCAACCCTAAACCTAACCCTAACCCTAACACTAACCCTTACCCTTACTCTATCCCTAAACCTAACCCTAACGCTAACACTAACCATTACACTAACCCTAACCCTAATCCTAACCCTATCCCTTACCCTTACCCTAAACCTAACCCAAACCCTAAACCTAACCCTAACACTTACCCTAACCCTAACTGTTACCCTTACCATAAACCTAACCCAAACCCTTAAACTAACCCTTACCCTAACCCTTTCCCTAACCCTAACCCTAAGCCTAACCCTTAACCCTAACCCTAAACCTAACTCTAATCCTAACCCTAACCGTAACCCTAACCCTTACCCTAAACCTAAACCTAACCCTAACCCTAACCTTAACACTAAACCTAATCCTAACCCTAACCCTAACCTTAACCCTAACCCTAACCCTAACCCTGGCCCTTACCTAAACCTATCCCTAAACCTAACACGAACCCTAACGCTAATGCTAACCCTAACCCTAACCCTTACCCTTTCCCTAACCCTAACCCTAAGCCTAACCCCTAACCCTAACCCTAATCTAACCCTAACCCTAACCCTTACCCTAACCCTAACCCTAACCCTAATCTTAACCCTAAACCTAACCCAAACCCTAATCCTAACCCTAACATTAACCCTAACCCTAAACCTAACCCTTGTCCTTATCCTAACCCTAACCCTAAACCTAACACTAACGCTAACCCTAACCCTAACCCTTACCCTTATCCTAACTCTAACCCTAACCCTAAGCCTAACCCTTACCCTTAACCAACCCTAACACTAACTCTAACCCTAACCCTAACCCTGAGCCCTAACCTAACCCTAACCCTAACCCTAACCCTTACCCTTAACCAACCCTAAATCTAACTCTAAACGTAAACCTATCCCTAACCCTAACCCTAACCCTAACCCCTAACCCTAACCCATAACCTAATGCTAAACCTAACCCTAACCCTAACACTTACACTTACCCTAACCCTAACCCTTATCCGAACACTAACCCTAACCCTAACCCTAACCCTAACACATAACCTGAGCCTAACCCTAACCCTAACCCTAACCCTTGCCCTTACCCTAACCCTAACCCTAAACCTAACACGAACCCTAAACCTAACCCTAATCCTAACCCTTACCCTAACCCTAAACGTAACCCTAACCCTTACCCTTACCCTAACCGTAACCCTAACCCTAACCTTCACCCTAACTCTAACCCTAACAGTTGCCCTTACCCTAACCCTAACCCTAAACCTAACACGAACCCTAACCCTAACCCTAACCCTTACCCTAACCCTAACCATAACACTAACCCTAAACTTAACACTAACTTTAAACCTTGCCCTTACCCTAACCCTAACCCTAACACTAACCCTAACCCTAACACTTACCCTAACCCTAACGCTAACCCTTACCCTAACCCTAACCCTAACCCTAACCTCAAACTTAACCCTCACCCTAACCCTAACCCTAACCCTTACCCTTACTCTTACACTAAGCCTAACCCTAACTCTAACCGTAACCCTTACCCTAACCCTAACCCTAATCCTAACCCTAAACCTAACCCTAACCTCAACCTTAATCCTAACCCTACCCTAACCCTACCCCTTACCCTTACCCTTACCCTAACACTAAGCATAACCCTAACCCTACCCCTAATCCTACCCTACCCCTTACCCTTACCCTTACCCTAACACTAAGCCTATCCATAATCCTAACACTAACCATACCCTAACCATAACCCTAATCCTAACTCTAAATCTAACACTAACCCTAACTTTAACCCTCACCCTAACCCTAACCTAACCCTTACCCTTACCCTAACCCTAACCCTATCCTTAAACCCAACCCTAAACCTAACCCTAACCCTAACCCTAACCCTTACCCTAAACCTACCCCTACCCCTAACCCTAATCCTTACCCTAAACCTAACCCTAATCTTAACCCTAACCCTTACCCTAACCCTCACATTAACCTTAACCCGAACCCAAACCATAACCCTAAACTTAACTCTAACATTTATCCTTACCCTAACCCTAACCCTAAACCTAACCCTAACCCTAAACCTAACCCTTACCCTTACCCTTACCCTAACCCTAAACCTAACCCTAAACCTTACCGTTACCCTAACCCTAACCCTAACCCTAATCTTGACCCTAACTTTAACCCTAACTCTTACCCTTACCCTAACCCTAACCCTAACCCCAAGCCTAATCCTATCCCTGAACCTAACCCTAATCCTAACCCTAACCCTAACCCTAAGCATAACCCTAACCCTAACCCTAATCCTTAAACGTACGCTAACCCTAAACCTAACCTTAACCCCAACCCTAAACCTAACACAAACCCTAACCCTAATCCTTACCCTTAGCCTATCCCTAAACCTAACCCTAACCCTAAGCCTAACCTTAACCCTAACCCTAACCCTTGCCCTTAACCTAAACCTAACCCTGAACCTAACACGAACCCTAACCCTAACGCTAACCCTAACCCTAATCCTTACCCTTTCCCTAACCCTAAAACTAAACCTAACCCTCACCCTAACTCTAACCCTAACTCTAACTTCTAACCCTAATCCTAAACCAAACCCTAATCCTTACCCTTATCCTAAACTTAACCCTAACACTAACACTTACCCTTACCCTAAACCCTACCCTAACCCTAACCATAACCCTTACCCTAACCCTAACCCTAACCGTAATCTTAACCCTAACCCTAACCCTAACCCTAATCTTGACCCTAACTTTAACCCTAACTCTTACCCTTACCCTAACCCTAACCCTAACCCTAAGCCTAATCCTAACCCTGAACCTAACCCTAATCCTAACCCTAACCCTAACCCTAAGCATAACCCTAACCCTAACCCTAATCATTAAACGTACGCTAACCCTAAAACTAACCTTAACCCCAACCCTAACCCTAACCCTAACACTTACCCTAACCATAACCCTAAGCCTAACCCCTAACCCTAACCCTAAACCTAACTATAACCCTAACCCTAACCCTAACCCTAACCCTTACCCTAACCCTAAACCTAACCCTAAACCTAACCTTAACACTAACCCTAACCCTAACCCAAACGCTAACCCTAACACTAACCCTTACCCTTTCCCTAACCCTAAACCTAACCCTAACCCTAAACCTAACCCTAACCCTAACCCTAACCCTAATCTTGACCCTAACTTTAACCCTAACTCCTACCCTTACCCTAACTCTAACCCTAACCCTAACCCTAAGCCTAACCCTGAACCTAACCCTAATTCTAACCCTAACCCTAACCCTAAGCATAACCCTAACGCTAACCCTAACCCTAAACCTTAAACGTACGCTAACCATAACCCTAACCTTAACCCCAACCCTAAACCTAATCGTAACCCTAACACTAAACCTTACCCTTACCAGATCCCTAAACCTAACCCTAACACTAACACTAACCATTACACTAACCCTAACCCTAATCCTAACCCTAACCCTTACCCTTACCCTAAACCTAACCCTAACCCTAAACCTAACCTTAACACTTAACCTAACCCTAACCTTTACCCTTACCCTAAACCTAACCCTAACCCTTAAACTAACCCTAACCCTAAACCTTACCCTAACCCTAACCCTAAGCCTAACCCCTAACCCTAAACCTAAACCTAACTCTAACCCTAACCCTAACCCTAACCCTAACCCTTACCCTACCCCTAAACCTAACCCTAAACATAACCTTAACACTAACCCTAACCCTAACCCTAACCTTAACCCTAACCCTAACCCTAACCCTTGCCCTTACCCTAAACCTAACCCTAAACCTAACACGAACCCTAACCCTTACCCTTTCCCTAAGCTAACCCTAAACCTAACCCTCAACCTAACCCCAACCCTAACTCTAACCTCTAACCCTAATCCTAAACCAAACCCTAATCCTTACCCTTATCCTAAACTTAACCCTAACACTAACACTTACCCTTACCCTAAACCCTACCCTAACCCTAACCCTAACCCTTACCCTAAACCTTACCCAAACCCTAACCCTAATGTTAACCCTAACCCTAACCCTAACCCTAACCCTAACCCTTACCCTAACCTTAACCCTAATGTTAACCCTAACCCTTACCCTTACCCTCACCCTAACCTTAACCCTAAACCTAACCTTAACCCCAACCCTAAACCTAACCGTAAATCTAGCCCTTACCCTTACCCTATCCCTAACCCTAAACCTAACCCTACCCTAACCCTAACCATTACCCTAACCCTAAACATAATCCTAACCCTAACCCTTACCCTAAACCTACCCAAACTCTTACCCTAACCCTAACCCTTACCCTTACCCTAAACCTAACCCTATCCCTTAAATTAAACCTAACCCTAAACCTAACCATACCCTAACCCTAACCTTAAGCCTAACCCCTAACCCTAAAACTAAACATAACTCTAACCCTAACCCTAACCCTAACTCTATCCCTATCCCTTACCCTAACTCTAACTCTAACCTTACCCTAACCCTAACCCTAACCCTTAACCTTACCCTAACCCTAAACCTAATCCTAACCCTAACCTTAACCCTAACCCTAAACCTAACCCTTGTCCTTATCCTAACCCTAACCCTAAACCTAACACTAACGCTAAACCTAACCCTAACCCTTACCCTTATCCTAACCCTAACCCTAAACCTAACACTCACCGAACCCTAACCCTAACCCTAACATCTAACCCTAACCCTAAACCCAAACCTAATCCTTAAACTTATCCCAAACCTAAACCTAACACTAACACTTACCCTTACCCTAACCCTACCCTAACCCTAACCCTAACCCTTACCCTAACCCTAACCCTAAACCAAACCCTTACCCTTACCCTAACTCTCACTCTCACCCTAACCCTAAACCTAACCCTAAGCCTAACCTTAACCCCAACACTTACCCTAATCCTAACACTAACCCTAAACCTAACGCTTATCCTTACCCTAACCCTAACCCTAACCCTAACCCTAACACTTGCCCGAACCCTAACCCTAACCATAACCCTTACGTTAACCCTATCCCTAACCCTAACCCTTACCCTAACCCTAACCTTAACCCTAACCCTAACCCCTAACCCAAAACCTTAACCTAACTCTAACCCTTACCCTAAGCCTAACCCTTACCCTTAACCAACCCTAACACTAACTCTAATCCTAACCCTAACCCTGACCCTTAACCTAACCCTAACCCTAACCCTAACCCTTACCCTTAACCAACCCTAAATCTAACTCTAAACCTAAACCTATCCCTAACCCTAACTCTAACCCTAACCCCTAACCCTAACCCTTAACCTAATGCTAAACCTAACCCTAACCCTAACACTTACCCTTACCCTAACCCTAACCCTTATCCTAACACTAACCCTAAACCTAACCCTAACACATAACCTGAGCCTAACCCTAACCCTAACCATAACCCTAACCCTTGCCCTTACCCTAAACTTAACCCTAAACCTTACCGTTACCCTAACCCTAACCCTAACCCTAATGTTGACCCTAACTTAAACCCTAACTCTTACACTTACCCTAACCCTAACCCTAACCCTAACCCTAACCCTAACCCTAAGCATAACCCTAACCCTAAACCTAACCCTAACCCTAACCCTAATCCTTAAACGTACCCTAACCCTAAACCTAACCTTAACCCCAACCCTAAACCTAACGCTAACCCTAACCGTAACCCATACCCTCACCCTATCCCTAAACCTAACCCTAACCCTAACACTAACCATTACACTAACCCTAACCCTAATCATAACCCTAACCCTTACCCTTACCCTAACCCTAACCCTAACCCTAAACCTAAACCAAACTCTTACCCTAACCCTAACACTTACCCTTACCCTAACCCTAACCCTAAACCTTAAACTAACCCTAACCCTAACCCTAACACTTACCCTAACCCTAAGCCTAACCCCTAACCCTAAACCTAAACCTGACTCTAACCCTAAACCTAACCCTAACCCTAACCCTTACCCTAACCCTAACCCTAACCCTAACCCTAACCTTAAACCTAACCCTAACCCTAACCCAAACCTTAACCCTGACCCTAACCCTAACCCTTGCCCTTACCCTAACCCTAACCGTAAACCTAACACGAACCCTAACCCTAACCCTAACTCTAACCTCTAACTCTACCCCTAAACCAAACCCTAATCATTACCCTTATACTAAACTTTACCCTAACACTAACACTTACCCTTACCCTAAACCCTACCCTAACTGTAACCCTAACCCTTACCCTTACCCTAACCCTAACCCTAACCCTAACCTTAACACTAACCCTAACCCTTGCCCTTACCCTAAACTTAACCCTAACTCTAACGCTAACCCTAACACTTACCCTAACCCTAACCTTAACCCTAACCTTACCCTAATCCTAACCCTAACCCGAACCTCAAACCTAACCCAAACCCTAACCCTAACCTCAACCTTAACCCTAACCCTAACCCTACCACTTACCCTTACCCTTACCCTAACAATAAGCCTAACCCTAACCCTAACCCTTATTCTACCATAACCCTAATCCTAAACCTAACCCTAACCCTAACCCTAACCTTAACCCGAACCCTAACCCTAACCTAACCCTTACCCTTACCCTAACCCTAACCCTATCCTTAACCCCAACCGTAAACCTAACCCTAACCCTAAACCTTACCCTAACCCTAACCCTAACCCTAACCCTAACCCTTACCCTAACCTTAACCCTAATCTTAACCCTAACCCTTACCCTTACCCTCACCCTAACCTTAACCCTAAACCTAACCTTAACCCCAACCCTAAACCTAACCGTAAATCTAGCCCTTACCCTTACCCTATCCCTAACCCTAAACCTAACCCTACCCTAACCCTAACCATTACCCTAACCCTAACCATAATCCTAACCCTAACCCTTACCCTAAACCTACCCAAACTCTTACCCTAACCCTAACCCTTACCCTTACCCTAACTCTAACCCTATCCCTTAAACTAAACCTAACCCTAAACCTAACCATACCCTAACCCTAACCCTAAGCCTAACCCCTAACCCTAAAACTAAACATAACTCTAACCCTAACCCTAACCCTAACTCTATCCCTAACCCTTACCCTAACTCTAACCTTACCCTAACCCTAACCCTAACCCTTAACCTTACCCTAACCCTAAACCTAATCCTAACCCTAACCTTAACCCTAACCCTAAACCTAACCCTTGTCCTTATCCTAACCCTAACCCTAAACCTAACACTAACGCTAAACCTAACCCTAACCCTTACCCTTATCCTAACCCTAACCCTAAACCTAACACTCACCGAACCCTAACCCTAACCCTAACATCTAACCCTAACCCTAAACCCAAACCTAATCCTTAAACTTATCCCAAACCTAAACCTAACACTAACACTTACCCTTACCCTAAACCCTACCCTAACCCTAACCCTAACCCTAACCCTTACCCTAACCCTAACCCTAAACCAAACCCTTACCTTTACCCTAACTCTCACTCTCACCCTAACCCTAAACCTAACCCTAAGCCTAACCTTACCCCTAACACTTACCCTAATCCTAACACTAACCCTAAACCTAACGCTTATCCTTACCCTAACCCTAACCCTAACCCTAACCCTAACACTTGCCCGAACCCTAACCCTAACCATAACCCTTACGTTAACCCTATCCCTAACCCTAACCCTTACCCTAACCCTAACCTTAACCCTAACCCTAACCCCTAACCCAAAACCTTAACCTAACTCTAACCCTTACCCTAAGCCTAACCCTTACCCTTAACCAACCCTAACACTAACTCTAATCCTAACCCTAACCCTGACCCTTAACCTAACCCTAACCCTAACCCTAACCCTTACCCTTAACCAACCCTAAATCTAACTCTAAACCTAAACCTATCCCTAACCCTAACTCTAACCCTAACCCCTAACCCTAACCCTTAACCTAATGCTAAACCTAACCCTAACCCTAACACTTACCCTTACCCTAACCCTAACCCTTATCCTAACACTAACCCTAACCCTAACCCTAACACATAACCTGAGCCTAACCCTAACCCTAACCGTAACCCTAACCCTTGCCCTTACCCTAAACTTAACCCTAAACCTTACCGTTACCCTAACCCTAACCCTAACCCTAATGTTGACCCTAACTTAAACATTAACTGTTACCCTTACCCTAACCCTAACCCTAAACCTAAGCCTAATCCTAACCCTGAAACTAACACTAATCCTAACCCTAACCCTAACCGCAAGCATAACCCTAACCCTAACCCTAATCCTTAAAGGTATGCTAACCCTAACCCTAACCTTAACTGCAAACCTAAACCTAACCCTAACCCTAACACTAACCATTACACTAACCCTAACCCTAATCCTAAACCTAACCCTTACCCTAAACCTAACCCAAACCCTAAACCTAACCCTAACACTTACCCTAACCCAAAACGTTACCCTTACCCTAAACCTTACCCAAACCCTTAAACTAACCGTAACCCGTACCCTTACCCTAACCCTAACCCTAAGCCTAAGCCCTAAACCTAACCATAAACCTAACTCTAACCCTAACCCTAACCCTAACCCTAACCCTTACCCTAACCCTAAACCTAACCCTAAGCCTAACCCTAACCTTAACACTAACCCTAACCCTAACCCTAACCCTAACCTTAACCCTAACCCTAACCCTAACCCTTGCCCTTACCCTAAACTTAACCCTAAATCTAACACGAACCCTATCCCTAATGCTAACCCTAACCCTAACCCTTAACCTTTCCCTAACCCTAACACTAAACCAAACCCTCACCCTAACCCTAACCCTAAGTCTAACCTCTAACCCTAATCCTAACCCAAACACTAATCCTTACCCTTATCCTAAACTTAACCCTAACACTAACACTTACCCTTACCCTAAACCCTACCCTAACCCTAACCCTAACCCTTACCCTAACCCTAACCCTAACCCTAACCCTAATCTTAACCCTAACCCTAACCCTTACACTAATCCTAACCCTAACCCTAACCCTTACTCTAACCCTAACCCTAAACCTAACCCAAACCCTTAAACTAACCCTAACCCTAACCCTTACCCTATCCCTAACCCTAAGCCTAACCCCTAACCCTAACCCTAAACCTAACTCTAACCCTAACCCTAACCCTAACCCTAACCCTTACCCTAAACCTAAACCTAACCCTAACCCTAACCTTAACACTAACCCTAATCCTAACCCTAACCCTAAACTTAACCCTAACCCTAACCCTAACCCTTGCCCTTACCCTCAACCTAACCCTAAACCTAACACGAACCCTAACCCTAACGCTAACCCTAACCCTAACCCTTACCATTTCCCTAACCCTAACCCTAAACCTAACCCTCAGCCTAACCCTAACCCTAACTCTAACCTCTAACCCTAATCCTAACCCAAACCCTAATCCTTACCCTTATCCTAAACTTAACCCTAACACTAACACTTACCCTTACCCTAAACCCTAACCCA
>JANJXV010000525.1:505000-510000 GCA_024803745.1 Megascapheus bottae
ACCCTAACCCTAACCCTTACCCTATCCCTAACCCTAACCCTAACCTCAAACTTAACCCTAACCCTAACCTAACCCATAACATTAATCTTAACCCCTAATCCTAACCCTTATCCTAACCCTAACCCTAACCCTAACCCTAACCTAACCAATAACATTAATCTTAACCCCTAACCCTAACCCTTACCCTAACCCTAACCCTAACCCTAACCCCAACCCTTACCCTTACTCCTACCCTAACCCTAACACTAACCCTAACCCTAACCCTTACCATAACCCTAACCATAACCCTTCCTTTAACTCTAACCCTAACGTCAACCCTAACCCTACCCCTAACCCTAAACCTTACCCTTACCCTAACCCTAACCCTAACCCTAACCCTAACCCTAACACTTACCCTAATCCTAACCCTTATCCTAACCCTAACCATAACCCTTACCCTAACACTAACCCTGACCCTTGCCCTTACCCTAACCCTAAACCTAACTTTAACCCTAACCCTAATCCTTACCCTAAACCTAACCCTAACCCTAACCCTTACCCTAACCCTAACCCTAACCCTAACCTCAAACTTAACCCTAACCCTAACCCTAACCCTCACCCTTACTCTAACACTAAGACTAACCCTTACCCTAACCCTAACCCTAACCCTAACCCTTACCTTAAACCTAACCCTAATCCTAACCTTAAACCTAACCCTAACCGTAACCCTAACCTCAACCTTAACCCTAACCCTAACCCTAACCTTACCCCTTACCCTTACCCTTACCCTAACACTAAGCCTAACCCTAACCCTAAACCTAACCCTAAACCTTACCCTAACCATAACCCTAATCCTAACCCTAAAGCTAACCCTAACCCTAACCTTAACCCTAACCCTAACCCTAACTCTTACCCTTACCCTAACCCTAACCCTAACACTAACCGTGACCCTAACTTTAACCCTAACCCGTACACTTACCCTAATACTAACCGTAACCGTAACCCTAATCCTAACACTTACCCTAACCCTAACCCTAACCGTAACCCTAACCGTAACACATAACCTGAGCCTAACCCTAACCCTAACCGTAACCCTAACCCCAAACCTAAACCTAATCCTAACCCTAACCCTAACCCTAAGCAAAACCCTAACCCTAAACCTAACCCTAACCCTAACCCTAACCCTAACCCTTACCCTTACCCTATCCCTAAACGTAACCCTAACCCTAACACTAAACATTACACTAATCCTAACCCTAATCCTAACCCTAACCGGAACCCTTACCCTAACCCTAACCCTAAACCTAAACCTAAAACAAACTCTTACCCTAACCCTAACCCTTACCCTTACCCTAACCCTAACCCTAAACCTTAAACTAACCCTAACCCTAACCCTAACACTTACCCTAACCCTAAGCCTAACCCCTAAACCTAAACCTAAACCTAACACTAACCCTAACCCTAACCCTAACCCTTACCCTAACCCTAACCCTAACCCTAACCCTAACCTTAAACCTAACCCTAACCCTAACCCAAAACTTAACCCTAACCCTAACCCTAACCCTTCTCTTACCCTAACCCTAACCGTAAACCTAACACGAAACCTAACCCTAACCCTAACCCTAACCCTCACCCTAACCCTAACCCTAACTCTAACCTCTAACTCTACCCCTAAACCAAACCCTAATCATTACCCTTATCCTAAACTTAAACCTAACACTAACACTTACCCTTACCCTAAACCCTACCCTAACCGTAACCCTAACCCTTACCCTTACCCTTACCCTAACCCTAACCCTAACCCTAAGCTTAACACTAACCCTAACCCTTGCCCTTACCCTAAACTTAACCCTAACTCTTACCCTAACCCTAACACTTACCCTAACCCTAAACCTAACTCTAAACCTAACCGTAACCCTAACCCTAACCCTTACCCTAACCCTAAACCTAACCCTAAACCTAACCTTAACACTAACCCTAACCCTAACCCTAACCCTAACCTTAACCCTAACCCTAACCCTAACCCTTGCCCTTACCCTAAACCTAACCCTAAACCTAACACGAACCCTAACCCTAACGCTAACCCTAACCCTTACCATAACCCTAACCATAACCCTTCCTTTAACTCTAACCCTAACGTCAACCCTAACCCTACCCCTAACCCTAAACCTTACCCTTACCCTAACCCTAACCCTAACCCTAACCCTAACCCTAACACTTACCCTAATCCTAACCCTTATCCTAACCCTAACCATAACCCTTACCCTAACACTAACCCTGACCCTTGCCCTTACCCTAACCCTAAACCTAACTTTAACCCTAACCCTAATCCTTACCCTAAACCTAACCCTAACCCTAACCCTTACCCTAACCCTAACCCTAACCCTAACCTCAAACTTAACCCTAACCCTAACCCTAACCCTCACCCTTACTCTAACACTAAGACTAACCCTTACCCTAACCCTAACCCTAACCCTAACCCTTACCTTAAACCTAACCCTAATCCTAACCTTAAACCTAACCCTAACCGTAACCCTAACCTCAACCTTAACCCTAACCCTAACCCTAACCTTACCCCTTACCCTTACCCTTACCCTAACACTAAGCCTAACCCTAACCCTAAACCTAACCCTAAACCTTACCCTAACCATAACCCTAATCCTAACCCTAAAGCTAACCCTAACCCTAACCTTAACCCTAACCCTAACCCTAACTCTTACCCTTACCCTAACCCTAACCCTAACACTAACCGTGACCCTAACTTTAACCCTAACCCGTACACTTACCCTAATACTAACCGTAACCGTAACCCTAATCCTAACACTTACCCTAACCCTAACCCTAACCGTAACCCTAACCGTAACACATAACCTGAGCCTAACCCTAACCCTAACCGTAACCCTAACCCCAAACCTAAACCTAATCCTAACCCTAACCCTAACCCTAAGCATAACCCTAACCCTAAACCTAACCCTAACCCTAACCCTAACCCTTACCCTTACCCTATCCCTAAACGTAACCCTAACCCTAACACTAAACATTACACTAATCCTAACCCTAATCCTAACCCTAACCCGAACCCTTACCCTAACCCTAACCCTAAACCTAAACCTAAAACAAACTCTTACCCTAACCCTAACCCTTACCCTTACCCTAACCCTAACCCTAAACCTTAAACTAACCCTAACCCTAACCCTAACACTTACCCTAACCCTAAGCCTAACCCCTAAACCTAAACCTAAACCTAACACTAACCCTAACCCTAACCCTAACCCTTACCCTAACCCTAACCCTAACCCTAACCCTAACCTTAAACCTAACCCTAACCCTAACCCAAAACTTAACCCTAACCCTAACCCTAACCCTTCTCTTACCCTAACCCTAACCGTAAACCTAACACGAAACCTAACCCTAACCCTAACCCTAACCCTCACCCTAACCCTAACCCTAACTCTAACCTCTAACTCTACCCCTAAACCAAACCCTAATCATTACCCTTATCCTAAACTTAAACCTAACACTAACACTTACCCTTACCCTAAACCCTACCCTAACCGTAACCCTAACCCTTACCCTTACCCTAACCCTAACCCTAACCCTAAGCTTAACACTAACCCTAACCCTTGCCCTTACCCTAAACTTAACCCTAACTCTTACCCTAACCCTAACACTTACCCTAACCCTAACCCTAACCCTAACCCTTACCCTAATCCTAACCCTAAACCGAACCTCAAACCTAACCCTAACCCTAACCCTAACCTCAACCTTAACCCTAACCCTAACCCTAACCCTACCCCTTACCCTTACCCTTACCCTTACCCTAACACTAAGCCTAACCCTAACCCTAACCCTTATTCTACCATAACCCTAATCCTAAACCTAACCCTAATCCAAACCCAAACCTTAACCCGAACCCTAACCCTAACCTCACCCTTACACTTACCCTAATCCTAACCCTATCCTTAACCCCAACCGTAAACCTAACGCTAACCCTAACCCTTACCCTAACCCTAACCCTAACCCTAACCCTAACCTTTACCCTAACCCTAACCCTAATCTTAACCCTAAGCCTTACCCTTACCCTCACCCTAACCTTAACCCTAACCCTAACCCTAACCCTAAACCTAACCTTAACCCCAACCCTAAACCTAGCCGTAAATCTAGCCCTTACCCTTATCCTATCCATAACCCTAAACCTAACCCTACCCTAACCCTAACCTTTACCCTAACCCTAACCCTAATCTTAACCCTAACCCTTACCCTAAATCTACCCAAACTCTTACCCTAACCCTAACCATTACCCTTACCCTAACCCTAACCCTAACCCTTAAACTAAACCTAACCCTAAACCTAACCATACCCTAACCATAACCCTAAGCCTAACCCCTAAACCTGAAACTAAACGTAACTCTAACCCTAACCCTAACCCTAAATCTATCCCTAACCCTTACCCTAACTCTAACTCTAACCTTACCCTAACCCTAACCCTAACCCTAACCTTAACCCTAAACCTAACCCTAACCTTAACCCTAACCCTAAACCTAACCCTTGTCCTTACCCTAACCCTAACCCCAAACCTAACACTAACGCTAACCCTAACCCTAACCCTTACCCTTATCCTAACCTTAACCTAAACCTAACCCTCACCCTAACCCTAACTCTAACCCTAACCTCTAACCCTAACCCTAAACCTAAACCTAATCCTTACCCTTATCCTAAACCTAAACCTAACACTAACACTTACCCTTACCCTAAACCCTACCCTAACCCTAACCCTAACCCTTACCCTAACCCTAACCCTAAACCAAACCCTTACCCTTACCCTAACTCTCACCCTCACCCTAACCCTAAACCTAACCCTAACCCTAACCCTAACCTTACCCCTAACACTTACCCTAAACCTAACACTAACCCTAACCCTAACGCTTATCCTTACCCTAAACCTAACCCTAACCCTAATACTTACCCGAACCCTAACCCTAACCATAACCCTTACGTTAACCCTATCCCTAACCCTAACC
>JANJXV010000525.1:515000-525000 GCA_024803745.1 Megascapheus bottae
TAACCTCAACCTTAATCCTAACCCTAACCCTAACCCTTACCCTTACCCTTACCCTAACATTAAGCATAACCCAAACCCTACCCCTAATACTACCCTAACCCTTACCCTTACCCTTACCCTAACACTAAGCCTAACCCTAACCCTAACCCTAACCCTACCCTAACCATAACCGTAACCCTAACCCTAACCTAACCCTTACCCTTACCCTAAACCTAACCCTATCCTTAACCCCAACCCTAAACCTAACCCTAACCCTAACCCTAACCCTTACCCTAACCCTACCCCTAACCCTAATCCTTACCCTAAACCTAACCCTAATCTTAACCCTAACCCTTACCCTTACCCTCACATTAACCTTAAACCTAACCCTAACCCTAACCCTAAACTTAACTCTAACATTTATCCTTACCCTAACCCTTACCCTAACCCTACCCCTAACCCTAACCCTAATCCCTACCCTAAACCTAACCCTAATCTTAACCCTAACCCTTACCCTTACCCTCACATTAACCTTAAACCTAACCCTAACCCTAACCCTAACCTTAACTCTAACATTTATCCTTACCCAACCCTAACCCTAAACCTAACCCTAACCCTAAACATAACCGTTACCCTTACCCTAACCCTAAACCTATCCCTAAACCTTACCGTTACCCTAACCCTAACCCTAACCCTAATCTTGACCCTAATTTTAACCCTAACTCTTACCCTTACCCTAACCCTAACCCTAACACTAAGCCTAATCCTAAACCTGAACCTAACCCTAATCATAACCCTAACCCTAACCCTAAGCATAACCCTAACCCTAAACCTAACCCTAATCCTTAAACGTACGCTAACCCTAAACCTAACCTTAACCCCAACCCTAAACCTAACCGTAACCCTAACACTAACCCTTACCCTTACCTATCCCTAAACCTAACCCTAACGCTAACACTAACCATTACACTAACCCTAACCCTAATCCTACCCCAACCCTTACCCTAACCCTAACCCTAACCCTAACCCTAACCCTTACCCTATCCCTAACCCTAAACTCAAACTTAACCCTAACCCTAACCGTAACCCTAACCCTAACCTAACCCATAACATTAATCTTAACCCCTAACCCTAACCCTTGCCCTAAGCCTAACCCTAACCATAACCCTTTCCCTAACCCTAACCCTAAACCTAACCCTCACCCTAACCCTAACTCTAACCTCTAACCCTAATCCTAAACCAAAGCCTAATCCTTACCCTTATCCTAAACTTAACCCTAACATTAACACTTACCCTTACCCTAAACCCTACCCTAACCCTAACCCTAACCCTAACCCTTAACCTATCCCTAACCGTAACCCTAACCTCAAACATAACCCTAACCCTAACCCTAACCCTAACCCTAACCTTAACCCTAACCCTAACCCTAACCCTAATCTTGACCCTAAGTTTAACCCTAACTCTTACCCTTACCCTAATCCTAACCCTAAGCCTAATCCTAACCCTGAACCTAACCCTAATCCTAAAACTAACCCTAACCCTAAGCATAACCCTAACCCTAACCCTAACCCTAATCCTTAAATGTAGGCTAACCCTAACCCTAACCTTAACTCCAACCCTAAACGTAACCGTAACCCTAACACTAACCCTTACCCTTACCCTATCTCTAAACCTAACCCTAACGCTAACAGTAACCATTACACTAACCCTAAACCTAATCCTAACCCTAATCCTTACCCTTACCCAAAACCTAACCCTAACCCTAAACCTAACCCTAACACTTACCCTAACCCTAACCCTTACCCTTACCCTAACCCTAACTCTAACCCTTAAACTAACCCTAACCCTAACCCTTACCCTAACCCTAACCCTAAGCCTAACCCCTAACCCTAACCCTAAACCTAACTCTAACCCTAACCCTAACCCTAACCCTAACCCTTACCCAAACGCTAAACCTAACACTAAACCTAACCTTAACACTAACCCTAACCCTAAATCTAACCCTAACCTTAACCCTAACCCTAACCCTAACCCTTCCACTTACCCTAAACCTAACTTTAAACCTAACACGAACCCTAACCCTAACGCTAACCCTAACCCTAACCCTTACCCTTTCCCTAACCCTAACCCTAAACCTAACCCTCACCCTAACCCTAACCCTAACTCTAACCTCTAACCCTAATTCTAAACCAAACCCTAATCCTTACACTTATCCTAAACTTAACCCTAACATGAACACTTACCCTTACCCTAAACCCTACCCTAACCCTAACCCTAACCCTTACCCTAACCCTAACGCTAAACCTTACCCTATCCCTAACCCTAACACTAACCTCAAGCATAACCCTAACCCTAACCCTAACCCTAACCTAACCCATAACATTAATCTTATCCCCTAACCATAACCCTTACCCTAACCCTAACCATAACCCTAACCCCAACCCTTACCCTTACCCTAACCCTAACCCTAACACTAACCCGAACCCTAACCCTTACCCTAACCCTAACCATAACCCTTCCTTTAACTCTAACCCTAACGTCAACCCTAACCCTACCCCTACCCCTAACCCTTACCCTTACCCTAACCCTAACCCTAACCCTAACCCTAACACTTACCCTAATCCTAACCCTTATCCTAACCCTAACCATAACCCTTACCCTAACCCTAACCCTGACCCTTGCCCTTACCCTAACCCTAAACCTAACTTTAACCCTAACCCTAATCCTTACCCTAACCCTAACCCTAACCCTTACCCTAACCCTAACCCTAACCCTAACCTCAAACTTAACCCTAACCCTAACCCTAACCCTCACCCTTACTCTAACACTAAGACTAACCCTTACCCTAACCCTAACCCTAACCTAACCCTTACCTTAACCCTAACCCTAATCCTAACCTTAAACCTAACCCTAACCGTAACCCTAACTTCAACCTTAACCCTAACCCTAACCCTAACCTTACCCCTTACCCTTACCCTTACCCTAACACTAAGCCTAACCCTAACCCTAAACCCAACCCTAAACCTTACCCTAACCATAACCCTAATCCTAACCCTAAAGCTAACCCTAACCCTAACCCTAACCCTAACCCTAACCCTAACCCTAAACCTAACCCTAACACTTACCCTAACCCTAACCCTTACCCTTACACTAACCCTAACCCTAACCCTAACCCTAACCCTTACCCTAACCCTAACCCTAAGCCTAACCCCTAACCCTAACCCTAAACCTAACTCTAACCCTAACCCTAACCCTAACCCTTACCCTAACCCTCAACCTAACCCTAAACCTAACCTTAACACTAACCCTAACCCTAAACCTAACCCTAACCTTAACCCTAACCCTAACCCTAACCCTTCCACTTACCCTAAACCTAACTTTAAACCTAACACGAACCCTAACCCTAACGCTAACCCTAACCCTAACCCTTACCCTTTCCCTAACCCTAACCCTAAACCTAACCCTCACCCTAACCCTAACCCTAACTCTAACCTCTAACCCTAATTCTAAACCAAACCCTAATCCTTACCCTTATCCTAAACTTAACCCTAACATGAACACTTACCCTTACCCTAAACCCTACCCTAATCCTAACCCTAACCCTTACCCTAACCCTAACGCTAAACCTTACCCTATCCCTAACCCTAACACTAACATCAAGCATAACCCTAACCCTAACCCTAACCCTAACCCTAACCTAACCCATAACATTAATCTTAACCCCTAACCCTAACCCTTACCCTAACCCTAACCCTAACACTAACCCCAACCCTTACCCTTACCCTAACCCTAACCCTAACCCTAACCCTAACACTTACCCTAATCCTAACCCTTATCCTAACCCTAACCATAACCCTTCCTTTAACTCTAACCCTAACGTCAACCCTAACCCTACCCCTAACCCTAACCCTTACCCTTACCCTAACCCTAACCCTAACCCTAACCCTAACCCTAACACTTACCCTAATCCTAACCCTTATCCTAACCCTAACCATAACCCTTACCCTAACCCTAACCCTGACCCTTGCCCTTACCCTAACCCTAAACCTAACTTTAACCCTAACCCTAATCCTTACCCTAACCCTAACCCTAACCCTAACCCTTACCCTAACCCTAACCCTAACCCTAACCTCAAACTTAACCCTAACCCTAACCCTAACCCTCACCCTTACTCTAACACTAAGACTAACCCTTACCCTAACCCTAACCCTAACCTAACCCTTACCTTAACCCTAACCCTAACCCTAACCTTAAACCTAACCCTAACCGTAACCCTAACCTCAACCTTAACCCTAACCCTAACCCTAACCTTACCCCTTACCCTTACCCTTACCCTAACACTAAGCCTAACCCTAACCCTAAACCTAACCCTAAACCTTACCCTAACCATAACCCTAATCCTAACCCTAAAGCTAACCCTAACCCTAACCTTAACCCTAACCCTAACCCTAACTCTTACCCTTACCCTAACCCTAACCCTAACACTAACCCTGACCCTAACTTTAACCCTAACCCGTACCCTTACCCTAATACTAACCGTAACCGTAACCCTAATCCTAACACTTACCCTAACCCTAACCCTAACCGTAACCCTAACCCTAACACATAACCTGAGCCTAACCCTAACCCTAACCGTAACCCTAACGCCAAACATAAACCTAATCCTAATCCTAACCCTAACTCTAAGCATAACCCTAACCCTAACCCTAACCCTAACCCTTACCCTTACCCTATCCCTAAACCTATCCCTAACCCTAACACTAACCATTACACTAACCCTAACCCTAACCCTAACCCTAACCCTTACCCTTACCCTAACCCTAACCCTAACCTAACCTTAAACCTAACCCTAACCCTAACCCAAAACTTAACCCTAACCCTAACCCTAACCCTTCCCTTAACCTAACCCTAACCGTAAACCTAACACGAACCCTAATCCTAACCCTAACCCTAACCCTCACCCTAAACCTATCCCTAACTCTAACCTCTAACTCTACCCCTAAACCAAAACCTAATCATTACCCACATCCTAAACTTAAACCTAACACTAACACTTACCCTTACCCTAAACCCTACCCTAACCGTAACCCTAACCCTTACCCTTACCCTAACCCTAAACCTAACCCTAACCTTAACACTAACCCTAACCCTTGCCCTTACCCTAAACTTAAGCCTAACTCTAACCCTAACCCTAACACTTACCCTAACCCTAACCCTAACCCTAACCCTTACCCTAATCCTAAACCTAAACCCGAAACTCAAACCTAACCCTAACCCTAACCATAAACCTAACCTCACCCTTAACCCTAACCCTAACCGTAACCCTACCCCTTACCCTTACACTTACCCTAACACTAAGCCTAACCCTAACCCTAACCCTAACCCTAACCCTAACCCTTATTCTACCATAACCCTCATCCTAAACCTAACCCTAATCCTAACCCTAACCTTAACCCGAACGCTAACCCTAACCTAACTCTTACACTTACCCTAACCCTAATCCTATCCTTAACCCTAACCTTTACCCTAACCCTAACCCTAATCTTAACCCTAACCCTTACCCTTACCCTTACCCTAACACTAAGCCTAACCCTAACCCTAACCCTTATTCTACCATAAACCTAATCCTAAACCTAACCCTAATCCTAACCCTAACCTTAACCCGAACGCTAACCCTAACCTAACCCTTACACTTACCCTAACCCTAACCCTATCCTTAACCCTAACCCTAACCCTAACCCTAAACCTAACCTTAACCCCAACCCTAAACCTAACCGTAAATCTAGCCCTTACCCTTACCCTATCCCTAACCCTAAACCTAACCCTACCCTAACCCTAACCATTACCCTAACCCTAACCCTAATCCTAACCCTAACCCTTACCCTAAACCTACCCACACTCTTACCCTAACACTAACCCTTACACTTACCCTAACCCTAACCCTAACCCTTAAACTAAACCTAACCCTAAACCTAACCATACCTTAACCCTAACCCTAAGCCTAACCCCTAACCCTAAAACTAAACGTAACTCTAACCCTAACCCTAACCCTAACTCTATCCCTAACCCTTACCCTAACTCTAACTCTAACCTTACCCTAACCCTAACCCTAACCCTAACCTTAACACTAAATCTAACCCTAATCCTAACCCTAACCTTAACCCTAACCCTAAACCTAACCCTTGTCCTTATCCTAACCCTAACCCTAAACCTAACACTAACGCTAACCCTAACCCTAACAGTTACCCTTATCCTAACCCTAACCCTAAACCTAACCCTCACCCTAACCCTAACCCTAACCCTAACCTCTAAACCTAACCCTAAACCTAACCCTAATCCTTACATTTATCCTAAACCTAAACCTAACACTAACACTTACCCTTACCCTAAACCCTACCCTAACCCTAACCATAACCCTAACCCTTACCCTAACCCTAACCCTAAACCAAACCCTTACCCTTACCCTAACTCTCACCCTCACCCTAACCCTAAACCTAACCCTAACCCTAACCCTAACCTTACCCCTAACACTTACCCTAAACCTAACACTAACCCTAACCCTAACGCTTATTCTTACCCTAACCCTAAACCTAACCCTAACCCTAACACTTACCCGAACCCTAACCTTAACCATAACCCTTATGTTAACCCTATCCCTAACCCTAAACATTACCCTAACCCTAACCTTAACCATAACCTAACCGCTAACCCAAAACCTTAACCTAACTCTAACACTAACCCTAAGCCTAACCCTTACCCTTAACCAACCCTAACACTAACTGTAACCCTAACCCTAACCCTGACCCTTAACCTAACCCTAACTCTAACCCTAACCCTTACCCTTAACCAACCCTAAAACTAACTCTAAACCTAAACCTATCCCTAACCCTAACCCTAACCCCTAACCCTAATCCTTAACCTAATGCTAAACCTAACCCTAACCCTATCACTTACCCTTACCCTAACCCTAACCCTTACCCTAACCCTAACCCTAACCCTAACTCTAACACATAACCTGAGCCTAACCCTAACCCTAACCCTAACCCTAACACTAACCCTTGCCCTTACCCCAACCCTAACCCTAAACCTAACACGAGCCCTAAACCTAACCCTAACCCTAACCCTTACCCTAACCCTAACCCTAACCCTAACCCTTACCCTTACCCTAACCGTAACCCTAACCCTAAACTTAACCCTAACTCTATCCCTAACCCTTGCCCTTACTCTAACCCTAACCCTAAACCTAACACGAACCCTAACCCTAACCCTAACCCTTACCCTAACCCTAACCCTAACCCTTACCCTTACCCTAAACCTAACCCTAACCCTAACCCTAACCCTAAACATAACACTAACATTAAACCTTGCCCTTACCCAAACCCCAACCCTTACTCTAACCCTAACCCTAACACTTACCCTAACCCTAACCCTAACCCTAACCCTTACCCTAACCCTAACCCTAAACCTAACCTCAAACTTAACCCTCACCCTAACCCTAACCCTAACCCTTACCCTTACTCTAACACTAAGCCTAACCCTAACCCTAACCTTAACCCTTACCCTAACCCTAACCCTAATCCTAACCCTAAACCTAACCCTAACCTCAACCTTAATCCTAACCCTAACACTAACCATACCCCTTACTCTTACCCTTACCCTAACACTAAGCATAACCCTAACCCTACCCCTAATCCTACCCTACTCCTCTCCCTTACCCTTACCCTAACACTAAGCCTAACCCTAACCCTAACCCTAACCCTACCCTAACCATAACCCTAATCCTAACCTCAAACTTAACCCTCACCCTAACCCTAACCCTAACCCTTACCCTTACTCTAACACTAACCCTAACATTTACCCCAGCCCTAACCCTAAAACTAACCCTTACCCTAACCCTAACCCTAACCCTAACCTCAAACTTAACCCTCACCCTAACTCTAACCCTAACCCTTACCCTTACTCTAACACTAACCCTAACTTTAATCCTAACCCTAACCCTAACCTAACCCTTACCCTTACCATAACCCTAACCCTATCCTTAAATCCAACCCTAAACCTAACCCTAACCCTAACCCTAACCCTTACCCTAACCCTACCCCTAACACTAACCCAAATCCTTACCCTAAACCTAACCCTAATCTTAACCCTAACCCTTACCCTTACCGTCACATTAACCTTAAACCTAACCCTAACCCTAAACCTAACCTTAACTCTAACATTTATCCTTACCCTAACCCTAACCCTAAACCTAACCCTAACCCTAAACCTAACCCTTACCCTTACCATAACCCTAAACCTAACCCTAAACCTTACCGTTACCCTAACCCTAACCCTAACCCTAAGCCTAATCCTAACCCTGAACCTAACCCTAAAGCTAACCCTAAACCTAACCCTAAGCATAACCATAACCCTAACCCTAATTCTTAAACGTACGCTAACCCTAAACCTAACCTGAACCCCAACCCTAAACCTAACCCTAACCCTAACACTAACCCTTACCCTTACCCTATCCCTAAACCTAACCCTAATGCTAACACTAACCATTACACTAACCCTAACCCTAATCCTAACCCTAACCCTTACCCTTACCCTAAACCTAACCCAAACCCTAAACCTAACCCTAACACTTACCCTAACCCTAACCGTTACCCTTACCCTAAACCTAACCCAAAACCTTAAACTAACCCTTACCCTAACCCTTACCCTAACCCTAACCCTAAGCCTAACCCCTAACCCTAAACCTAAACCTAACCCTAACTCTAATCCTAACCCTAACCCTAACCTTAACCATAACCCTAACACTAACCCTGGCCCTTACCCTAAACCTATCCCAAAACCTAACACGAACCCTAACCCTAATGCTAACCATAACCCAAACCCTTACACTTTCCCTAACCCTAACCCTAAACCTAACCCTCACCCTAACCCTAACCCTAACTCTAACCTCTAACCCTAATCCTAACCCAAACCCTAATCCTTACCCTTATCCTAAACTTAACCCTAACACTAACACTTACGCTTACCCTAAACCCTACCCTAACCCTAACCCTAACCCTTACCCTAACCCTAACCCTAACCCTAACCCTAACCCAAACCCTAAACTTGACCCTAACTTTAACCCTAACTCTTACCCTTACCCTAACCCTAACCCTAACACTAAGCCTAATCCTAACCCTGAACCTAACCCTAATCCTAACCCTAACCCTAACCCTAAGCATAACCCTAAACCTAACCCTAATCCTTAAACTTACGCTAACCCTAAACCTAACCTTAACCCCAACCCTAAACCTAACCGTAACCCTAACACTAACCGTTACCCTTACCCTATCACTAAACCTAACCCTAACGCTAACACTAACCATTACACTAAACCTAACCCGAATCCTACCCTAAACCTTACCCTAACCCTAACCCTAACATTAACCTTAACCCTAACCCTAACCCTAACCCTTGCCCTTAACCTAAACCTAACCCTAAAACCTAACACGAACCCTAACTCTAACGCTAACCCTAACCATAACCCTTACCCTTTCCCTAACCCTAACCCTAAACCTAACCCTCACCCTAACCCTAACTCTAACCTCTAACCCTAATCCTAAACCAAACCCTAATCCTTACCCTTATCCTAAACTTAACCCTAATACTAACACTTACCCTTACCCTAAACCCTACCCTAACCCTAACCCTAACCCTTACCCTAACCCTAACCCTAACCCTTACCCTATCCCTAACCATAACCCTAACCTCAAACTTAACCCTAACCCTAACCCTAACCTAACCCATAACATTAATCTTAACCCCTAACCCTAACCCTTACCCTAACCCTAACCCTAAACCTAACCCCAACCCTTACGCTTACTCTAACCCTAACCCTAACACTAACCCTAACCCTAACCCTAACCCTAACCCTAACAGTAAGACTAAACTTAACCCTAACCCTAACCCTAACACGTGCCCTTACCCTAACCCTAACCCTAACCCTAAACCTAACACTAACCCTAACCCTAACCCAAACCCTTAC
>JANJXV010000525.1:532500-587500 GCA_024803745.1 Megascapheus bottae
CCTGAACCTAAGCCTAACCTCAACCTTAATCCTAACCCTAACCCTAACCCTACCCCTTACCCTTACCCTTACCCTAACACTAAGCATAACCCTAACACTACCCCTAATCCTAAACTACACCTTACCCTTACCCTTACCCTAACACTAAGCCTAACCCTAACCCTAAACCTAACCCTACCCTAACCATAACCCTAATCCTAACTCTAAACCTAACACTAACCATAACTTTAACCCTAACACTAACCCTAACCTAACCCTTACCCTTACCCTAACCCTAACCCTATCCTTAACCCCAACCCTAAACCTAACCCTAACCCTAACCCTAACCCTTACCCTAACCCTACCCCTAACCCTAACCCTAATACTTACCCTAAACCTAACCCTAATCTTAACCCTAACCCTTACCCTTACCCTCACTTTAACCTTAACCCGAACCCTAACCATAACACTAATCTTAACTCTAACATTTATCCTTACCCTAACCCTAACCCTATAACTAAACCTAACCCTAAACCTACCCCTTACCCTTACCTTTACCATAACCCTAAACCTAACCCTAAACCTTACCGTTAGCCTAACCCTAACCCTAATCTTGACCCTAACTTTAACACTAACCCTTACCCTTACCCTAACCCTAAACCTAACCCTAAGCCTAATCCTAACCCTGAACCTAACCCTAATCCTAACCCTAACCCTAATCCTTAAACGTTCGCTAACCCTAAACCTAACCTTAACCCCAACCCTAAACCTAACCCTAACCCTAACCCTAACCCTTACCCTTACCCTATGCCTAAACCTAACCCTAACCCTAACACTAACCATTACACTAACCCTAACCCTAATCCTCACCCTAAACCTTACCCTTACCCTAAACCTAACCCAAACCCTAAACCTAACCCTAACACTTACCCTAACCCTAACCGTTACCCTTACTCTAAACCTAACCCAAACCCTTAAACTAACCCTAACCCTAACCCTTACCCTAACCCTAACCCTAACCCCTAACCCTAACCCTAACGCTAAACCTAACTCTAAACCTAACCCTAACCCTAACCCTTATCCTAACCCTAAACCTAACCCTAACCCTAACCTTAACACTAACCCTAACCCTAACCCTAACCCTAACCCTAACCTTAACCCTAACCCTAACCCTAACCTTTGCCCTTACCCTAAACCTAACCCTAAACCTAACACGAACCCTAACCCTAACGCTTACCCTTACCCTAACCCTTACCCTTTCCCTAACCCTAACCCTAAACCTAACCCTCACCCTAACCCAAACCCTAACTCTAACCTCTAACCCTAATCCTAACCCAAACCCTAATCCTTACCCTTATCCTAAAGTTAACCCTAACACTAACACTTACCCTTACCCTAAACCCTACCCTAACACTAACCCTAACCCTTACCCTAACCCTAACCCTAACCCTAATCTTAACCCTAACCCTAACCCTAATCTTGACCCTAACTTTAACCCTAACTCTTACCCTTACCCTAACCCTAACCCTAACCCTAAGCCTAATCCTAACCATGAACCTAACCCTAATCCTAACCCTAACGCTAACCCTAAGCATAACCCTAACCCTAACCCTAATCCTAAAATGTACGCTAACCCTAACCTAACCTTAAACCCAATCCTAAACCTAACCCTAACCCTAACACTAACTCTACCCTTACCCTATCCCTAAACCTAACCCTAACCCTAACACTAACCATTACGCTAACAATAACCCTAATCCTAACCCTAACCCTTACCCTTACCCTAAACCTAACCCAAACCCTAAACCTAACCCTAACACTTACCCTAACCCTAACCCTAACCCTTACCTTTACCCAAAACCTAACCCAAAACCTTAAACTAACCCTAACCCTAACCCTTACCCTAACCCTAACCATAAGCCTAACCCCTAACCCTAACCCTAAACCTAACTCTAACCCTTACCCTAACCTTAACACTAATCGTAACCCTAACCCTAACCCTAACCTTAACCCTAACCCTAACCCTAACCCTTGCCCTTACCCTAAACCTAACCCTAAACCTAACACGAACCCTAACCCTAACGCTAACCCTAACACTAACCCTTATCCTTTCCCTAACCCTAACCCTAACCCTAACCCAAAACTTAACCCTAACCCTAACCCTAACCCTAATCTTGACCCTAACTTTAACCCTAACTCTTACCCTTACCCTAACCCTAGCCCTAACCCTAAGCCTAATCCTAACCCTGAACCTAACCCTAATCCTAACCCTAACCCTAACCCTAAGCATAACCCTAACCCTAACTCTAACCCTAAACCTTAAACGTACGCTGACCCTAACCCTAACCTTAACCCCAACCCTAAACCTAACCGTAACCCTAACACTAACCCTTACCCTTACCCTATCCCTAAACCTAACCCTAATGCTCACACTAACCATTACACTAACCCTAACCCTAATCCTAACCCTAACCCTTACCCTTACCCTAAACCTAACCCTAACCCTTAACCTAACCCTAACACTTACCCTAACCCTAACCCTTACCCTTACCCTAACCCTAACCCTAACCCTTAAACTAACCCTAACCCTAACCCTTAACCTAACACTAACCCTAAGCCTAACCCCTAACCCTAACCCTAAACCTAACTCTAACCCTAACCCTAAGCCTAATCCTAACCATGAACCTAACCCTAATCCTAACCCTAACGCTAACCCTAAGCATAACCCTAACCCTAACCCTAATCCTTAAATGTACACTAACCCTAACCTAACCTTAAACCCAATCATAAACCTAACCCTAATCCTAACACTAACCCTACCCTTACCCTATCCCTAAACCTACCCCTAACCCTAACACTAACCATTACGCAAACCCTAACCCTAATCCTAACCCTAACCCTTACCCTTACCCTAAACCTAACCCAAACCCTAAACCTAACCCTAACACTTACCCTAACCCTAACCCTTACCTTTACCCAAAACCTAACCCAAACCCTTAAACTAACCCTAACCCTAACCCTTACCCTAACCCTAACCATAAGCCTAACCCCTAACCCTAACCCTAAACCTAACTCTAACCCTTACCCTAACCTTAACACTAATCCTAACCCTAACCCTAACCCTAACCTTAACCCTAACGCTAACCCTAACCCTAAGCCTAACCCCTAACCCTAACCCTAAACCTAACTCTAACCCTAAACCTAACCCTAACCGTAACCCTTACCCTAAACCCTACCCTAACCCTAACCCTAACCCTTACCCTAACCCTAACCCTAAGCCTTACCCTATCCTTAACCCTTCCTTTAACTCTAACTCTAACCTCAACCCTAACCCTACCCCTAACCCTAACCCTTACCCTTACCCTAACCCTAACCCTAACCCTAACTCTAACACTTACCCTAACCCTAACCCTTATTCTAACCCTAACCATAACCCTAACCCAAACCCGTAACCTAACCCATAACATTAATCTTAACCCCTAACCCTAACTCTTACCCTAACCCTAACCCTAACCCCAAACCTTACCCTTACTCTAACCCTAACCCTAACCCTAACCCTAACCCTAACTCTAACACTTACCCTAACCCTAACCCTTATCCTAACCCTAACCATAACCCTAACCCAAACCCGTAACCTAACCCATAACATTAATCTTAACCCCTAATCCTAACTCTTACCCTAACCCTAAACCTAACCCTAACCCTAACTCTAACCCTAACCCTTACCCTAACCCTAAACCTAACCCTAACCCTAACCTTAACACTAATCCTAACCCTAACCCTAACCCTAACCTTAACCCTAACCCTAACCCTAACCCTTGCCCTTACCCTAAACCTAACCCTAAACCTAACACGAACCCTAACCCTAACGCTAAACCTAACACTAAGCCTTACCCTTTCCCTAACCCTAACCCTAACCCTAACCCAAAACTTAACCCTAACCCTAACCCTAACCCTAATCTTGACCCTAACTTTAACCCTAACTCTTACCCTTACCCTAACCCTAGCCCTAACCCTAAGCCTAATCCTAACCCTGAACCTAACCCTAATCCTAACCCTAACCCTAACCCTAAGCATAACCCTAACCCTAACTCTAACCCTAAACCTTAAACGTACGCTAACCCTAACCCTAACCTTAACCCCAACCCTAAACCTAACCGTAACCCTAACACTAAACCTTACCATTACCCTATCCCTAAACCTAATCCTAACGCTCACACTAACCATTACACTAACCCTAACCCTAATCCTAACCCTAACCCTTACCCTTGCCCTAAACCTAACCCTAACCCTTAACCTAACCCTAACCCTAACCCTTACCCTAACACTAACCCTAAGCCTAACCCCTAACCCTAACCCTAAACCTAACTCTAACCCTAACCCTAACCCTAACCGTAAGCCTTACCCTAAACCCTACCCTAACCCTAACCCTAACCCTTACCCTAACCCTAACCCTAACCCTTACCCTAACCTTAACCCTTCCTTTAACTCTAACTCTATCCACAACCCTAAACCTACCCCTAACCCTAACCCTTACCCTTACCCTAACCCTAACCATAACCCTAACCCTAACTATAACACTTACCCTAACCCTAACCCTTATCCTAACCCTAACCATAACCCTAACCCAAACCCGTAACCTAACCCATAACATTAATCTTAACCCCTAATCCTAACTCTTACTCTAACCCTAAACCTAACCCTAACCCTAACTCTAACCCTAACCCTTACCCTAACCCTAAACCTAACCCTAACCCTAACCTTAACACTAATCCTAACCCTAACCCTAACCCTAACCTTAACCCTAACCCTAAACCTAACCCTTGCCCTTACCCAAAACCTAACCCTAAACCTAACAAGAATCTTAACCCTCACGCTAACACTAACCCTAACCCTTACCAGTTCCCTAACCCTAACCCTAAACCTAACCCTCACCCTAACATTAAACCTAACTCTAACCTCTAACCCTAATCCTAAACCAAACCCTAATCCTTACCCTTATCCTAAACTTAACCCTAACACTAACACTTACCCTTACCCTAAACCCTACCCTAACCCTCACCCTAACCCTTCCCCTAACCCTAACCCTAACCCTAACCTTAACCCTAACCCTAACCCTAACCCTAACCCTAAACCTAACCGTAACCCTAACACTAACACTTACCCTTACCCTAAACCCTACCCTAACCCTCACCCTAACCCTTACCCTAACCCTAATCCTAACCCTAACCCTTACCCTTACCCTAAACCTAACCCTAACCCTAAACCTAACCCTAACACTTACCCTCACCCTAACCCTTACCCTTACCCTAACCCTAACCCTAACCCTTAAACTAACCCTAACCCTAACCCTTACCCTAACCCTAACCCTAAGCCTAACCTCTAACCCTAACCCTAAGCCTAACACTAAACCTAACCCTAACCCTAACCCTAACCCTTACCCTAAATCCTACCCTAACCCTTACCCTAACCCTAACCCTAACACTTACCCTATCCCTAACCCTATCCCTAACCTCAAACTTAACCCTAACCCTAACCCTAAACCTAACCTAACCCATAACATTAATCTTAACCCCTAACCCTAACCCTTACCCTAACCCTAACCCTAACCCTAACCCCAACCCTTACCCTTACTCTAACCCTAACCCTAACACTAACCCTAACCCTAACCCTTAACCTAACCCTAACCATAACCCTTCCTTTAACTCTAACCCTAACCTCAACCCTAACCCTACCCCTAACCCTAACCCTTACCCTTACCCTAACCCTAACCCTAACCCTAACCCTAACTCTAACACTTACCCTAACCCTAACCCTTATCCTAACCCTAACCATAACTCTAACCCAAACCCGTAACCTAACCCATTACCTTAATCTTAAACCCTAAACCTAACTCTTATCCTAACCCTAACCCTAACTCTAACCCTAACCCTTACACTAACCCTAACCCTAACCTTAACACTAATCCTAACCCTAAACCTAACCCTAACCTTAACCCTAACCCTAACCCTAACCCTTGCCCTTACCCTAAACCTAACCCTAAACCTAACACAAACCTTAACCCTAACGCAAACCCTAACCCTAACCCTTACCAGTTCCCTAACCCTAACCCTAAACCTAACACTCACCCTAACCCTAAACCTAACTCTAACCTCTAACCCTAATCCTAAACCAAACCCTAATCCTTACCCTTATCCTAAACTTAACCCTAACACTAACACTTACCCTTACCCTAAACCCTACCCTAACCCTAACCCTAACCCTTACGCTAACCCTAACCCTAACCCTAACCCTAACCCTAACCTTAACCCTAACCCTAACCCTAACCCTAACCCTAATCTTGACCCTAACTTTAAACCTAACTCTTACCCTTACCCTAACCCTAACCCTAACCTTAAGCCTAATCCTAACCCTGAACCTAGCCCTAATCCTAACCCTAACCCTAACCCTAACCCTAACCCTAACCCAAAACCTAACCCTAACTCTTACCCTAATTATAACCCTTACCCTTACCCTAAACCTAGCCCTAACCCTTAAACTAACCTAACCCTAACCCTAACCTTTACCCTAACCCTAACACTAAGCCTAACCCCTAACCCTAACCCTAAACCTAACTCTAACCCTAACCCTAAACTTAACCCTAATCCTAACCCTAACCCTAACCCTTACCCTAACCCTAACCCTAAACCTAACCTTAATCCTAACCCTAACCCTAACAGTAAGACTAAACTTAACCCTAACCCTAACCCTAACTCATGCCCTTACCCTAACCCTAACCCTAACCCTAAACCTAACACTAACCCTAACCCTAACCCAAACCCTTACCCTTACCCTAACCCTAACCCTAAACCTAACCCTCACCCTAACCCTAACCCTAACTCTAAACTCTAAACCTAACCCTAAACCTAACCCTAATCCTTACCCTTATCCTAAACCTAACCCTAACACTAACACTTACCCTTACCCTAAACCCTACTCTAATCCTAACCCTAACCCTAACCCTTACCCTAACCCTAACCCTAACCCTTGCCCTTACCCTAACCCTAACCCTAACTTTATCCCTAACCCTAATCCTTACCCTAACCCTAACCCTAACCCTAACCCTTACACTAACCCTAACCCTAACCCTAACCCTAACCTCAAAATTAACCCTAACCCTAACCGTAACCATCACCCTTACTCTAACACTAAGACTAAACCTAACCCTAACCCTAACCCTAACCCTTACCTTAACCCTAACCCTAATCCTAACCTTAAACCTAACCCTCACCGTAACCCTAACCTCAACCTTAACCCTAACCCTAACCCTAACCTTACCCCTTACCCTTACCCTTACCCTAACACTAAGCCTAACCTAACCCTAAACCTAATCCTAACCCTTACCCTAACCGTAACCCTAATCCTAACCCTAAAGCTAACCTTAAACCTAACCTTAACCCTAACCCTAACATTAACTCTTACCCTTACCCTAACCCTAACCCTAACACTAACCCTGACCCTAACTTTAACCCTAACCCATACCCTTACCCTAATACTAACTGTAACTGTAACCCTAATCCTAACACTTACCCTAACCCTAACCCTAACCCTAACCATAACCCTAACCCCAAACCTAAACCTAATCCTAACCCTAACCCTAACCCAAAGAATAAACCTAACCTTAAACCTAACCCTAATCCTTAAACGTACCCTAACCCTAAACCTAACCTTAACCCCAACCCTGAACCTAACCCTAACCCTAACCCTAACCCTTATCCTTACCCTATCCCTAAACCTAACCCTAACACTAACACTAACCATTACACTAACCCTAACCCTAATCCTAACCCTAAACCTTACCCTTACCCTAACCCTAACCCTAACCCTAAACATAAACCAAACTCTTACCCTAACCCTAACCCTTACCCTTACCCTAACCCTAACCCTAAACCTTAAACTAACCCTAACCCTAAGCCTAACCCCTAACCCTAAACCTAAACCTAACTCTAACCCTAACCCTAACCCTAACCCTAACCCTTATCCTAACCCTAACCCTAACCCTAACCTTAAACCTAACCCTAACCCTAACCCAAACCTTAACCCTAACCCTAACCCTAACCCTTGCCCTTACCCTAACCCTAACCGTAAACCTAGCACGAACCCTAACCCTAACCCTAACCCTAACCCTCACCCTAAACCTAACCCTAACTCTAACCTCTAACTCTACCCCTAAACAAAACCCTAATCATTACCCTTATCCTAAACTTAACCCTAACACTAACACTTACCCTTACCCTAAACCCTACCCTAACCATATCCCTAACCCTTACCCTTACCCTAACCCTAATCCTAACCCTAACCTTAACACTAACCCTAACCCTTGCCCTTACCCTAAACTTAACCCTAACTCTAACCCTAACCCTAACACTTACCCTAACCCTAACACTAACCCTAACCCTTACCATAATCCTAACCCTAACCCGAATCTCAAAATTAATCCTCACCCTAACCCTAAACCTAACCGTTACCCTTACTCTAACACTAAGCCTAACCCTAACCCTAACCCTAACACTAACCCTTACCCTAACCCTAACCCTAATCCGGACCCTAAACCTAACCCTAACCCTAACCCTAACCTCAACCTTAACCCTAACCCTAACCCTAACCCTACCCCTTACCCTTACCCTTACCGTAACACTAAGCCTAACCCTAAGCCTAACCCTAACCCTAACCCTTATTCTACCATAACCCTAATCCTAAACCTAACCCTAACCCTAACCCTAATCTTAACCCGAACCCTAACCCTAACCCTAACCTAACCCTTACCCTTACCCTAACCCTAACCCTATCCTTAACCCCAACCGTAAACCTAACCCTAACCCTAACCCTTACCCTAAACCTAACCCTAACCCTAACCCTTACCATAACCCTAACCCTAATCTTAACCCTAACCCTTACCCTTACCCTCACCCTAACCTTAACCCTAACCCTAACCCTAACCCTAAACCTAACCTTAACCCCAACCCTAAACCTAACCGTAAATCTAGCCCTTACCCTTACCCTATCCCTAACCCTAAACCTAACAATACCCTAACCCTAAACATTACCCTAAAACTAACCCTAATCCTAACCGTAACCCTTACCCTAAACCTACCCAAACTCTTACCCTAACCCTAACCCTTACCCTTACCCTAAACCTAACCCTAACCCTTAAACTAAACCTAACCCTAAACCTAACCATACCCTAACCCTAACCCTAAGCCTGACCCCTAACCCTTAAACTAAACGTAACTCTAACCCTAACTCTAACCCTAACTCTATCCCTAACCCTTACCCTAACTCTAACTCTAACCTTAACCTAACCCTAACCCTAACCCTAACCTTAACCCTAAACCTAACCCTAATCCTAACCCTAACCTTAACCCTAACCCTAAACCTAACCCTTGTCCTTATCCTAACCCTAACCATAAACCTAACACTAACCCTAACCCTAACCCTAAACCTTACCCTTATCCTAACCCTAACCCTAAACCTAACACTCACCCTAACCCTAACCCTAACCTCTAACCCTAACCCTAAACCTAAACCTAATCCTTACCCTTATCCTAAACGTAAACCTAACACTAACACTTACCCTTACCCTAAACCCTACCCTAACACTAACCCTAACCCTAACCCTTACCCTAACCCTAACCCTAAACCAAACCCTTACCCTTACCCTTACCCAAACCCTCACCCTCACCCTAACCCTAAACCTAACCCTAACCCTAACCTTACCCCTAACACTTACCCTAAACCTAACACTAACCCTAATCCTAACGCTTATCCTTACCCTAACCCTAACCCTAACACTAACACTTACCCGAACCCAAACCCTAACCATAACCCTTACGTTAACCCTATCCCTAACCCTAACCCTTACCCTAACCCTAACCTTAACCCTAACCCTAACCCCTAACCCAAACCATTAACCTAACTCTAACCCTAAACCTAAGCCTAACCCTTACCCTTAACCAACCCTAACACTAACTCTAACTCTAACCCTAACCCTGACCCTTAACCTAACCCTAACCCTAACCCTAACCCTTACCCTTAACCAACCCTAAATCTAACTCTAAACGTAAACCTATCCCTAACCCTAACCATAACCCTAACCCCTAACCCTAAACCTTAACCTAATGCTAAACGTAACCCTAACCCTAACACTTACCCTTACCCCAACCCTAACCCTTATCCTAACACTAACCCTAACCCTAACCCTAACCCTAACACATAACCTGAGCCTAACCCTAACCCTAACCCTAACCCTTGCCCTTGCCCTAACCCTAACCCTAAACCTAACACGAACCCTAAACCTAACCCTAACCCTAACCCTTACCCTAACCCTAACCCTAACCCTAACCCTTACCCTTACCCTAACCGTAACCCTAACCCTAACCTTAACCCTAACTCTAACCCTAACACTTGCCCTTACCCTAACCCTAACCCTAAACCTAACACGAACCCTAACCCTAACCCTAACCCTTACCCTAAACCTAACCCTAACCCTAACCCTAAACTTAACACTAACCTAAAACCTTGCCCTTACCCTAACCCTAACCCTAACTCTAACCCTCACCCTAACACTTACCCTAACCCTAACCCTAACCGTAATCCTTACCCTAACACTAACCCTAACCCTAACCTCAAACTTAACCCTCACCCTAACCCTAACCCTAACCCTTACCCTTACTCTAACACTAAGCCTAACCCTAACCCTAACCGAAACCCTTACCCTAACTGTAACCCTAATCCTAACCCTAAACCTAACCCTAACCTCAACCTCAATCCTAACCCTAACCCTAACCCTACCCCTTACCCTTACCCTTACCCTAACACTAAGCATAACCCTAACCCTACCCCTAATCCTACCCTACCCCTTACCCTTATCCTTACCCTATCACTAAGCCTAACCCTAACCCTAACCCTACCCTAACCATAACCCTAATCCTAACTCTAAACCTAACACTAACCCTAACTTTAACACTAACCCTAACCCTAACCTAACCCTTACCCTTACCCTAACCCTAATCCTATCCTTAACCCCAACCCTAAACCTAACCCTAACCCTAACCCTAAACTTTACCCTAACACTACCCCTAATCCTAACCCTAATCCTTACCCTAAACCTAACCCTAATCTTAACCCTAACCCTTGCGCTTACCCTCACACTAACCTTAACCAGAACCCTAACCATAACCCTAACCTTAACTCTAACATTTATCCTTACCCTAACCCTAACCCTAAACCTAACCCTAACCCTAAACCTAACCCTTACACTTACCCTTACCCTAACCCTAAACCTAACCCTAATCTTGACCCTAACTTTAACCCTAACTCTTACCCTTACCCTAACCCTAACCCTAACCCTAAGCCTAATCCTATCCCTGAACCTAACCCTAATCCTAACCCTAACCCTAACCCTAAGCATAACCCTAACCCTAACCCTAATCCTTAAACGTACGCTAACCCTAAACCTAACCTTAACCCCAACACTAAACCTAACCCTAAACCTAAACCTAACCCTTACCCTTACCATATCCCTAAACCTAACCCTAACCCTAACACTAACCATTACACTAACCCTAACCCTAATCCTAACCCTAACCCTTACCCTTACCCTAAACCTAACCCAAACCCTAAAACTAACACTAACACTTACCCTAACCCTAACAGTTACCCTTACCCTAAACCTAACCTAAACCCTTCAACTAACCCTAACCCTAACCCTTACCCTAACCCTAACCCTAACCCCTAACCCTAACCCTAACTCTAAACCTAACTCTAACCCTAACCCTACACTAACCCTTACCCTAACCCTAAACCTAACTCTAACCCTAACCTTAACACTAACCCTAACCCTAACCCTAACCCTAACCTTAACCCTAACCCTAACCCTAACCCTTGCCCTTACCCTAAACCTAACCCTAAACCTAACACAAACCCTAACCCTAAGGCTAACCCTAACCCTAACCCTTACCCTTTCGCTAACCCTAACCCTAAACCTAACCCTCACCCTAACCCTAACCCTAACTCTAACATCTAACCCTAATCCTAACCCAAACCCTAATCCTTACCCTTATCCCAAACTTAACCCTAACACTAACACTTACCCTTAACCTTAACCCTACCCTAACCCTAACCCTAACCCTTACCCTAACCCTAACCCTAACCCTAAACTTAACCCTAACCCTAACCCTAACCCTAACCCTAATCTTGACCCTAACTTTAACCCTAACTCTTACCCTTACCCTAAACCTAACCCTAACCCTAAGCCTAATCCTAACCCTGAACCTACCCCTAATCCTAACCCTAACCCTAACCCTAAGCATAACCCTAACCCTAACCCTAATCCTTAAACGTACACTAACCCTAAACCTAACCTTAACCCCAACCCTAAACCTAACCCTAACCCTAACACTAACCCTTACCCTTACCCTATCCCTAAACCTAACCCTAACCCTAACACTAACCATTACACTAACCCTAACCCTAATCCTAACCCTAACCCTTACCCTTACCCTAAACCTAACCCAAACCCTAAACCTAACCCTAACACTTACCATAACCCTAACAGTTACCCTTACCCTAAACCTAACCCAAACCCTTAAACTAACCCTAACCCTAACCCTTACCCTAACCCTAACCATAAGCCTAACCCCTAACCCTAACCCTAAACCTAACTCTAACCCTAACCCTAACCCTAACCCTAACCCTTACCCAAACCCTAAACCTAACACTAAGCCTAACCTTAACACTAACCCTAACCCTAACCCTAACCCTAACCTTAACCCTAACCTAACCCTAACCCTTGCCCTTACCCTAAACCTAACCCTAAACCTAACACGAACCCTAACCCCAACGCTAACCCTAACCCTAACCCTTACCCTTTCCCTAACCCTCCCCTAAACCTAACCCTCACCATAACCCTAACCCTAACTCTAACATCTAACCCTAATCCTAAACCAAACCGTAATCCTTACCCTTATCCTAAACTTAACCCTAACACTAACACTTACCCTTACCCTAAACCCTACCCTAACCCTAACCCTAACCCTTACCCTAACCCTAACCCTAACCCTAACCCTAATCTTGACCCTAACTTTAACCCTAACTCTTACCCTTACCCTCACCTTAACCCTAACCCTAAGCCTAATCCTAACCCTGAACCTAACCCTAATCCTAACCCTAACCCTAACCTTAACCACAACCCTAAACCTAACCGTAACCCTAACACTAACCCTTACCCTTAACCTATCCCTAAACCTAACCCTGACTCTTACCCTAAACCTAACCCTAACTCTAACACTAACCCTTATCCTACACTAACCCTTACCCTTACTCTAAACCTAACCCTAACCCTAAACCTAACCCTAACCATAACCCTAACTCTTACCCTTACCCTAACCCTAACCCTAACGATAACCCTTCCTTTAACTCTAACCCTAACGTCAACCCTAACCCTACCCCTAACCCTAAACCTTTCCCTTACCCTAACCCTAACCCTAACCCTAACACTTACCCTAACCCTAACACTCATCCTAACCGTAACAATAACCCTAACCCAAACCCGTAACCTAATCCATAACTTTAATCTTAACCCCTAACCCTAACTCTTACCCTAACCCTAAACCTAATCCTAACCCTTACCTTACCCTAAACCTAACCCTAAACCTAAATTTAAACCTAACCCTAACCCTAACCCTTGCCCTTACCCTAAACCTAACCCTAAACCTAACACGAATCCTAACCCTAACGCTAAGCCTAACCCTAACCCTTACCCTTTCCCAAACCCTAACCCTAACCCTAACCCGAACCTTAACCCTAACCCTAACCCTAACCCTAATCTTGACCCTAACTTTAACCCTAACTCTTACCCTTACCCTAACCCTAACCTTAACCCTAAGCCTAATCCTAACTCTGAACCTAACCCTAATCCTAACCCTAACCCTAACCCTAAGCATAACCCTAACCCTAATCCTAACCCTAATCCTTAAACGTACGCTAACCCTAAACCTAACCTTAACCCCAACCCTAAACCTAACCGTAACCCTAACACTAACCCTTACCCTTACTCTATCCCTAAACCTAATCCTAACGCTAACACTAACCATTACACTAACCCTGACCCTAATCCTAACCCTAACCCTTACCATTACCCTAAACCTAACCCTAACCCTAAACCTAACACTAACCCTTATCCTACCCTAACCCTTACCCTTACCCTAAACCTAACCCTAACCCTAAACCTAACCCTAACCCTAACCCTAACATTTACCCTTACCCTAACCGTAACCCTAACGAAAACCCTTCCTTTAACTCTAACCCTAACGTCAACCCTAACCCTACACCTAACCCTAAACCTTACCCTTACCCTAACCCTAACCCTAACCCTAACACTTACCCTAACCCTAACACTTATCCTAACCGTAACCATAACCCTAACCCAAACCCGTAACCTAACCCATAACATTAATCTTAACCCCTAACCCTAACTCTTACCCTAACCCTAAACCTAACCCTAACCCTTACCCTAACCCTAAATCTAACCCTAAACCTAAACTTAACCCTAACCCTAACCCTCACCCTTGCCCTTACCCTAAACCTAACCCTAAACCTAACACGAACCCTAACCCTAACGCTAAGCCTAACCCTAACCCTTACCTGTTCCCAAACCCTAACCCTAACCCTAACCTAACCTTAACCCTAACCCTAACCCTAACCCTAATCTTGACCCTAACTTTAACCCTAACTCTTACCCTTACCCTAACCCTAACCTTAACCCTAAGCCTAATCCTAACTCTGAACCTAACCCTAATCCTAACCCTAACCCTAACCCTAAGCATAACCCTAACCCTAATCCTAACCCTAATCCTTAAACGTATGCTAACCCTAAACCTAAACTTAACCCCAACCCTAAACCTAACCGTAACCCTAACACTAACCCTTACCCTTACTCTATCCCTAAACCTAATCCTAACGCTAACACTAACCATTACACTAACCCTAACCCTAATCCTAACCCTAAAACTTACCCTTACCCTAAACCTAACCCTAACCCTAAACCTAACCCTAACACTTACCCTAACCCTAACCCTTACCCTTACCCTAAACCTAACCCTAACCCTAAACCTAACCCTAACACTTACCCTAACCCTAACCCTTACCCTTACCCTAACCCTAACCCTAACCCTTAAACTAACCCCAATCCTAACCCTTACCCTAACCCTAACCCTAAGCCTAACCCCTAACACTAACCCTAAACCTAACTCTAAACCTAACCCTAACCCTAACCCTAACCCTTACCCTAACCCTAAACCTAACCCTAAACCTAATCTTAACACTAACCCGAAACCGAACCCTAACCCTAAACTTAACCCTAACCCTAACCCTAACCCTTGCCTTACCCTAAACCTAACCCTAAACCTAACACGAACCCTAACCCTAACACAAACCCTTACCCTAACCCTTACCCTTTCCCTAACCCTAACCCTAAACCTAACCCTCAACCTAACCCTAACCCTAACTCTAACCTCTAACCCTAGTCCTAACCCAAACCGTAATCCTTACCCTTATCCTAAACTTAAACCTAACACTAACACTTACCCTTACCCTAAACCCTACCCTAACCCTAACCCTAACCCTTACCCTAACTCTAACCTAAACCCTAACCCTTACCCTATCCCTAACCCTAACCCTAACCTCAAACTTAACCCTAACCCTAAACCTAACCCTAACCCTAACCCTAACCTAACCCATAACATTAATCTTAACTCCTAACCATAACCCTTAACCTAACCCTAACCCTAACCCTAACCCCAACCCTTACCCTTACTCTAACCCTAACCCTAACACTAACACTAACCCTAACCCTTACCCTAACCATAACCATAACCCTTTTTTAACTATAACCGTAACGTCAACCCTACCCCTACCCCTAAACCTAACCTTACCCTTACCCTAACCCTAACCCTAACCCTAACCCTCACCCTAACACTTACCCTAACCCTAACCCTTATCCTAACCCTAACCCTAACCCAAACCCGTAACCTAACCCATAACATTAATCTTAACCCCTAACCCTAACTCTTACCCTAAACCTAACCCTAACCCTAACCCTAACCCTAACCCTAACCTTAACCCTAACCCTAACCCTTGCCCTTACCCTAAACCTAACCTAAACTTAACACGAACCCTAACCCTAACGCTAACCCTAACCCTAACCCTTACCAGTTCCCTAACACTAACCCTAAACCTAACCCTCACCCTAACCCTAACCCTAACGCTAACCTCTAAACCTAATCCTAAACCAAACCCTAATCCTTACCCTTATTCTAAACTTAACCCTAACACTAACACTTACCCTTACCCTAAACCCTACCCTAACCCTAACCCTAACCCTTACCCTAACCCTAACCCTAACCCTAACCCTGACCTTAACCCTAACCCTATCCCTAATCCTAACCCTAATCTTGACCCTAACTTTAACCCTAAATCTCACCCTTAACCTAACCCTAACCCTAACCCTAAGCCTAATCCTAACCCTGAACCTAAACCTAATCCTAACCCTAACCCTAACCCTTAAACTAACCCTAACCCTAACCCTTACCCTAAGCCTAACACTAAGCCTAAACCCTAAACCTAACCATAAACCTAACTCTAACCCTAACCCTAACCCTTACCCTAAACCTTACTCTAACCCTAAACCTAACCCTAACCATAACCTTAACACTAACACTAACCCTAACCCTAACCTTAACACTAACCCTAATCCTAACCCTAAACCTAACCCTCACCCTAACCCTAACCCTAACTCTAATCTCTAACCCTAATCCTAAACCAAACCCTAATCCTTACCCTTATCCTAAACTTAACCCTAACACTAACACTTACCCTTACCCTAAACCCTACCCTAACCCTAACCCTAACCCTTACCCTAACCCTAACCCTAACCCTTACCCTATCCCTAACCCTAACCCTAATCTCAAACTTAACCCTAACCCTAACCCTAACCCTAAACCTAACCTAACCCATAACATTAATCTTAACCCATAACCCTAACCCTTACCCTAATCCTAACTCCAACCCTTACCCTTACTCTAACCCTAACCCTAACACTAACCCTAACCCTAACCCTTACCCTAACCCTAACCATAACCCTTCCTTTAACTCTAACCCTAACCTCAACCCTAACCCTACCCGTAACCCTAACCCTTACCCTTACCCTAACCCTAACCCTAACCCTAACCCTAACACTTACCCTAACCCTAACCCTTATCCTAACCCTAACCATAACCCTAACCCAAACCCGTAACCTAACCCATAACATTAATCTTAACCCCTAACCCTAACTCTTACCCTAACCCTAACCCTAACCCTAACCCTTACCCTTACTCTAACCCTAACCCTAACTCTAACCGTAACCCCAAACCTTACACTAATCCTAACCATAACCCTTCCTCTAACTCTAAACCTAACCCTAACCCTAACCCTAACCCTAACCCTTACCTTTTCCCTAACTGTAACCCTAACCCTAACCCTAACCCTACCACCTAAACCGAACCCTAACCCTAACCCTTACCCTAACCCTAACCTAACCCTAACACTTACCATTACCCTAACCATAATACGTATCCTAACCCCTAACCCTAACCCTTACCCTAACCCTAACCCTAACACTAACCCTAACCCTAACCCTATCCCTAACCTTTACCCTAACCTTAACCCTAATCCTTACTCTACCCCTAACCCTAACCTCAATCTTAACCCTAACCCTAACCCTAACCCTTATCCTTACCCTAACCCTAACCCTCACACTTACCCTAACCCTTACACTAGCCCTAACCCTAACTCTTACCCTAACCCTAACCCTAACCTCAACATTAACCCAAAGCAGAACCCTAACCCTAACCTTTACCCTTACCCTTACCTTAACCCTAAACCTAACCCTAACCCTCACACTTACCCTAAGACTAACCCTAACCTAACACTTACCCATAACCTAACACTAACCCTAACCTTAAACCCAACCCTAAACCTAAACCTAAACCTAACCATAACACTTACTCTAACCCTAACCCTAACCCTTACTCTAACCCTAAAACTTACCCTTACCCTAACCCTAACCCTTATCCTAACCGTAACCCTAACCCTAACCCAAACCCGTAACCTAACCCATACCATTAAACCTAACCCCTAACCCTAACCCTTACCCTAACCCTAACCCTAGCCCTTACCCTAACTCTAACCCTAACCCTAAAGCTTTCCCTAAGCCTAAACCTTACCCTAACCCTAACCATAACCCTAACCTTTACCCTTACCCTTACCCTTACCCTTACCCTTATGCTAACCCTAAATCTAACCCTAACATTAACAGTAACCCTAACCCTAACCCTAACCCTATCCCTTACCCTTACTCTAACCGGAACCCTAAACCTAACCCTAACCCTTACACTTAAGCTCACCCCAACCTTAACCCTAACCCTAACACTAACCCTAACCTGGACTCTAACCCTTATCCTTACCCTAACCATAACCCTAAACCTAACGCTAACCATAAACCTAACCCTTACCCTTAGACTAACCCTAATCCTAAACCTAACCCTTACCCTTAGACTAACCCTAATCCTAAACCTAACCCTAAACCTTACCCTTACTCTAACCCTAACCCTAACCTAACCCTAACCCTAACCCTAACCCTAACCCTAACACTTACCCATACCCTAACCCTAACCCTAACCTTAACCATAACCATAATCTTAACCCTACCCCTTACCCTAACCGTAACCCTAACCCTAACCTCAACCTTAACCCAAAGCCTAAACCTAACCCTAACCTTTACCTTACCCTTACCTTAACCCTAACCCCAACCCTAACCCTAACCCTTACCCTTACCCTAACCCTAACCATAAACCTAACCCTAACCCTAACTCTAACCCTAACCCTTACCCTAACCCTAACCCTAAACCTAACTGTAACCATAACCCTAACCTTAACCCTAAACCTAACCCTAACCCTTACCCTTTCCCTAACTCTAACCCTAACCCTAACCCTAACCCTACCACCTAAACCGAACCCTAACCCTAACCCTTACCCTAACCCTAACCTAACCCTAACACTTACCATTACCCTAACCATAAAACTTATCCTAACCCCTAACCCTAACCCTTACCCTAACCCTAACCCTAACCATAACCAAATCCCTAACTTTTACCCTTACCCTAACCCTTATCCTAACCCTAAATCTAACACTAACATTAACAGTAACCCTAACCCTAACCCTGACCCTAACCCTTACCCTTACTCTAACCGTAACCCTAAACCTAACCCTAACCCTTACACTTAAGCTCACCCCAACCTTAACCCTAACCCTAACACTACCACCTAAACCGAACCCTAACCCTAACCCTTACCCTAACCCTAACCTAACCCTAACACTTACCATTACCCTAACCATAAAACTTATCCTAACCCCTAACCCTAACCCTAACCCTAAACTTAACCATAACCATAATCTTAACCCTACCCCTTACCCTAACCCTAACCCTAACCCTAACCTCAACCTTAACCCAAAGCCTAAACCTAACCCTAACCTTTACCTTACCCTTAACTTAACCCTAATCCTAACCCTAACCCTAACACTTACCCTAAGCCTAACCCTAACCTAACACTTACCCTTACCATAACCCTAACCCTAACCTTAACCCCAACCCTAAACCTAACTCTAAACCTAACCCTAACCCTAACCATAACCCTAACGTTTAGCCTTACACTAACCCTAACGCTTATCCTAACCCTAACCCTAACCCTAATCCTAACCCAAACCCATAACCTAACCCATAACATTAATCCTAACCCCTAAACCTAACCCTTAGCCTAACCATAACTCCAACCCTAACCATAACCCTAACCCTTAATCTAACCCTAACCCTAACTCTAACTCTAACCCTAACTCTAACTCTAACCCTAACCTTTAACCTAACCCTTCCTCTAACTCTAACCCTAACCTCAACCATAACCCTATCCCTAACCCTAACCCTTACTCTTACCCTAACCCTAACCCTAACCCTTACCCTTACCCTAAACCTAACACTAACCGTAACTCTAACACTTACCCTAATCCTAACCTAACCCAAACACTTACCCATACACTAACCCTAACCCTAACCGTAACTCTAACACTTACCCTAACCCTAACCTAACCCTAAACCATTCCATTACCCTAAACCTAACCCTAACCCCTAAACCTAACCCTTAACCTAACCCTAATCCTAACCCTAACCCTAACCCTAACCCTTGCCCAAAACCAACCCTAAACTTAACTCTAACACTAACCCTAACCCTAACCCTTAACCTAACCCCAAACCTAACCCTAACCCTTACCCTCAAGCTAACCCTAAACCTAAACCTAACCATAATACTTATCCTAACTCCTAACCCTAACCCTACCCCTAACCCTAACCCTTACCCTTACCCTAACCCTAACCCTTACACTAACCCTAACCCAAGTCCTAACCCTTACCCTAACCTTAACCCTAATCCTTACTCTAACCCTAACAATAACCCTAACCATTACCTTACCCAAACCCTAACACTCACCCTTACCCTAATCCTTACCCTAGCCCTAACCCTAACTCTTACCCTAACCCTAAACCTAACCCTAACCTCAACATTAACCCAAAGCCTAACCCTAACCCTAACCTTACGCTTACTCTTACCTTAACCCTAAACCTAACCCTAACCCTAAACCTAACCCTTAACCTTAGACTAACCCTAATCCTAAACCTAACCCTAAACCTTACCTTTACCCTAACCCTAACCCTAACCCTAACCTAACCCTAACCCTAACCTTAACCCTAAACCTTACCCTTAACCTAACCCTAACCCTACCCCTAACTCTAACACTTACCCTTACCCTAACCCTAACCCTAAACTTAACCATAAAAATAACTCTAACCCTACCCCTTACCCTAACCCTAATCCTAAACCTAACCCGAACCCTAACCCTATCTCTAAACCTAACTCTTATCCTTACCCTAACCATAACCCTAATCCTAAAACTAACCCTAACCCCTAACCCTAACCGTAACCCTAACACTAACCCTAACCCTTAACCTTACCATAACCCTAACCCTAAACTTAACGTTAATCCTAACCCTAACCCTAACCCTTACCATAACCCTAACTCTAACCCTAATCCTTGCCCTAACCTTAAACCTAACCCCAAACCCTACCTTTCCCTAGCCCTAACCCTAACCCTAACCCTAACCCTTAACCTTACCCTAAACCTAACCCTAACCCTTACACTAACCCTAACCCTAACCATAACCTCAACTCTTACCGTAACCCTAACCCTTATTCTAACCCCTAACCCTAACACTTTCCCTAAACCTAACCCTAAACCTTACCATTACTCTAACCCTAAACCTAACTCTAACGCTAACCCTAAACCTTACCCTAACTTAAACATAACCCTTCCTCTAACTCTAACCCTAACTTCAACCCTAACCCTAACCCTAACCCTAACCCTTACCCTTATCCTAACCCTAACCCTAAATCTAACCCTAACACTAACCCTAACCCTGACTTTAACCCTAACACTAACCCTAACCCTTACCCTTACCCTAACCCTAACCCTAAACCTAACTCTAACCCTAACCCTAACCCAAACCCTAACCCTTACCCTAACCCTAAACCTAACCCTTACCCTAACCCTAACCCTAAACCTAACCCTAACCCTTACCCTTACCCTCACCCCAACCTTAACCCTAACCCTAACACTAACCCTAACCTGAACTCTAACCCTTATCCTTACCCTAATCCTAACCCTAAACCTAACCCTTAACCTAACCCTTACTCTTAGACTAACCCTAATCCTAATCCTAAACCTAACCCTTACCCTTACCCTAACCCTAACCCTAACCTAACCCTAACCCTAACCTTAACCCTAACCCTTACCCTTACCCTACCCCTAACCCTACCCCTAAATCTAACACTTACCCTTCCCTTAACCCTAACCCTAACCTTAACCATAAAAATAACCCTCACCCTACCCCTTACCCTAACCCTAACCCTAAACCTAACCCGAACCCTAACCATAACCCTAAACCTAACACTAACCCTAACCCCTAACCCTAACCGTAACCCTAACACTAACCCTAACCCTTACCCTTACCATAACCCTAACCCCAAACCTTACCCTTTCCCTAACCCTAACCCTAACCCTAACCCTTACCCTTACCCTAACCGTAACCCTAACCCTTACCCTAACCTCAACCTTAACGCTAAACCTAACCCTAAACCTAACACTTACCATAACACTAAGCCTAACCCTAACCCTAACCCTTACTCTAACCCTTACCCTAACTCTAACTCTAACCCTAACCCTAACCCTTACCCTAACCTTAAACCTAACCCTTCCTCTAACTCTAACCCTAACCTCAACCATAACCCTAACCCTAACCCTAACCCTTACTCTTACCCTAACCCTAACCCTAACCCTAACCCTTACCCTTGCCCTAACCCTAACCCTAACAGTAACTCTAACACTTACCCTAACCCTAACCTAACACTAACACTTACCCATACACAAACCCTAACCCTAACCGTAACTCTAACACTTACCCTAACCCTAACCTAACCCTAAACCTTTCCCTTACCCTAAACCTAACCCGAACCCCTAACCCTAACCCTTAACCTAACCCTAATCCTAACACTAACCCTAACCCTAACCCTTGCCCTAAACCAACCCTAAACCTAACTCTAACCCTAACCCTAACCCTAACCCTTAACCTAACCCCAAACCTAACCCTAACCCTTACCCTCAACCTAACCCTAAACCTAAACCTAACCACAATACTTATCCTAACACCTAACCCTAACCCTTAGCCTAACCCTAACCCTAACCCTTACCCTTACCCTAACCCTAACCCTAACACTAACCCTAACCCTATCCCTAACCCTTACCCTAACCTTAACCCTAATCCTTACTCTAACCCTAACCCTAACCTCAATCTTAACCCTAACCCTAACCTTAACCATTACCCTTACCCTAACCCTAACCCTCACCCTTACCCTAACCCTTACCCTAGCCCTAACCCTAACTCTTACCCTTAACCTAACCCTAACCCTAACCTCAACATTAACCCAAAGCCTAACCCTAACCCTAACCGTTACGCTTACCCCTACCTTAACCCTAAACCTAACCCTAACCCTCACACTTACCCTAAGCTTAACCCTAACCTAACACTTACCCTTAACCTAACCCTAACCCTAAACTTAAACCCAACCCTAAACCTAACCCTAACCCTAACCCTAACACTTACTCTAACCCTAACCCTAACCCTCACTCTAACCCTAACACTTACCCTTACCCTACCCTTAACCCTTATCCTAACCCTAACTCTAACCTTAACCCAAACCCGTAACTTAACCCATAACATTAATCCTAACCCCTAACCCTAACCCTTACCCTAACCCTAACCCTAAACCTTACCCTAACTCTAACCCTAACCCTAAACCTTATCCTAACCCTAAACATAACCCTTTCTCTAACTCTAATCCTAACCATAACCCTAACCTTTACCCTTACCCTAAACCTTAACCTAACCCTTATCCTAACCCTACATCTAACACTAACATTAACAGTAACCCTAACCCTAACCCTAACCCTAACCCTAACCCTTACCCTTACCCTCACCCCAACCTTAACCCTGAACCTAACACTAACCCTAACCTGGACTATAACCCTTATCCTTACCCTAACCATAACCCTAAGCCAAACGCTAACACTAAACCTAACCCTTAACCTTAGACTAACCCTAATCCTAAACCTAACCCTAAACCTAACCCTTACCCTTAGACTAACCCTAATCCTAAACCTAACCCTACACCTTACCCTTACTCTAACCCTAACCCTAACCTAACCCTAACCCTAACCCTAACCCTAACCCTAACACTTACCCATACCCTAATCCTAACCCTAACCTTAGCCATAACCATAATCTTAACCCTACCCCTTACCCAAACCCTAACCCTAACCCTAACCTCAACCTTAACCCAAAGCCTAAACCTAACCCTAACCTTTACCTTACCCTTACCTTAACCCTAACCCTAACCCTAACCCTAACACTTACCCTAAGCCTAACCCTAACCTAACACTTACCCTTACCCTAACCCTAACCCTAACCTTAACCCCAACCCTAAACCTATTTCTAACCCAAACCCTAACCCTAACCCTAATGCTTAGCCTTACACTAACCCTAACACTTATCCTAACCCTAAACCTATTCCTAACCCAAACCTGTAACCTAACCCATAACATTAATCCTAACCCCTAACCCTAACCCTTACCCTAATTTTAACCCCAACCCTAACCCTAACCCTAACCCTTACTCTAACCCTAACCCTAACTCTAACTCTAACCCTAACCCTAACCCTTACCTAACCTTAAACCTACCCCTTCCTCTAACTCTAACCCTAACCTCAACCCTAACCCTAACCCTAACCCTTACTCTTACCCTAACCCTAACCCTAACCCTTACCCTTACCCTAATCCTAACCCTAACCGTAACTCTAACACTTACCCTAACCCTAACCTATCCCTAACACTTACCCATACACTAACCCTAACCCTAACCGTAACTCTAACACTTACCCTAACCATGACCTAACCCTAAATCTTTCCCTTACCCTAAACCTAAGCCTAACCCCTAACCCTAACCCTTAACCTAACCCTAATCCTAACCCTAACCCTAACCCTTGCCAAAACCAACCCTAAACCTAACTCTAACACTAACCCTAACCCTAACCATTGCCCAAAACCAACCCTAAACCTAACCCTTACCCTCAACCTAATCCTAAACCTAAACCTAACCATAATACTTATCCTAACCCCTAACCCTAACCCTTACCCTAACCCTAACCCTAACCCTTACCCTTACCCTAACCCTAACCCTAACACTAACCCTAACCCTATCCCTAACCCTTACCCTAAACTTAACTCTAATCCTTACTCTAACCCTAACCCTAACCTCAATCTTAACCCTAACCCTAACCCTAACCATTACCCTTACCCTACCCCTAACCCTCACCCTTAACCTAACCCTTACCCTAGCCCTAACCCTAACTCTTACCCTAACCCTAACCCTAACCCTAACCTCAACATTAACCCAAAGCCTAACCCTAACCCTAACCTTACGCTTACCCTTACCTTAACCCTAAACCTAACCCTAACCCTAAACCTAACCCTTAACCTTAGACTAACCCTAATCCTAAACCTAACCCTAAACCTTACCTTTACCCTAACCCTAACCCTAACCTAACCCAAACCCTAACCTTAACCCTAAACCTTACCCTTACCCTACCCCTAACCCTACCCCTAACTCTAACACTTACCCTTACCCTAACCCTAACCCTAACGTTAACCATAAAAATAACCCTAACCCTAACCCTTACCCTAACCCTAACCCTAAACCTAAACCGAACCCTAACCCTATCCCTAAGCCTAACTCTTATCCTTACCCTAACCATAACCCTAAACCTAACACTAACCCTAAACCCTAACCCTAACCGTAACCCTAACACTAACCCTAACCCTTACCCTTACCATAAGCCTAACCCTAACCTTAAGGCTAACCTTAACCCTAACCCTAACCCTTACCATAACCCTAACCCTAACCCTAACCCTAATCCTTGCCCTAACCTTAAACCTAACCCCAAACCTTACCCTTTCCCTAACCTTACCCTAACCCTAACCCTTACCCTTACCCTAACTCTAACCCTAAACCTTTCCCTAACCCTAACCCTAACCATAACCTCAACCTTAACCCTAACCCTAACCCTAACCCTAACCCTTACACTTACTCTAACATTAAGCCTAAACCTAATCCTAACCCCAAACATGACCCTAACCCTAACCCTAACCTCAACCTTAACGCTAAACCTAACCCTAACCCTAACACTTACCATAACACTAAGCCTAACCCTAACCCTAACCCTAATGCTAAACCTTACCCTAACCCTAACCCTAATCCTAACCCTAAACCTAAACCTAACCCTAACACAAACCCTAACCCTAACCTAACACTTACCATTGCCCTAACCCTAACCCTAACCCTAACTCTAACCCTACCACCTAAACCAAACTCTAACCCTAACCCTTACCCTAACCCTAACCCTAACACTTACCCTTACCGTAACCCTAACCCTTATTCTAACCCCTAACCCTAACCCTAACCCTAACCCTTACCCTTACCCTAACCTTAACCCTAACACTAACACTAACCCTAACCCTAACCCTTACCCTAACCTTAACCCTAATCCTTACTCTAACCCTAACCCTAACCTCAAACTTACCCCTAACCCTAACCCTAACCATTACCCTTACCCTAACCCTAACCCTCACCCTAACTCTAACCCTTACCCTAGTCCTAACCCTAACTCTTACCCTAACCCTAACCTCAACATTAACGCAAAGCCTAACCCTAACCCTAACCTTTCCCTTACCCTTACCTTAACCCTAAAACTAACCTTAACCCTCATACTTACCCTAAGCCTAACACTAACCTAACACTTACCCTTACCCTAACCCTAACCCTCACCTTAAACCCAACCCTAAACCTAACCCTAACCCTAACCCTAACAATAACACTAACGCTTACCCTAACCGAATCACTAACACTTACACTTACCCTAACCCTAACCCTTATCCTAACCCTTACCCTAACCCTAACCCTCACCCTAACTCTAACCCTTACCCTAGTCCTAACCCTAACTCTTACCCTAACCCTAACCCTAACCCTAACATCAACATTAACGCAAAGCCTAACCCTAACCCTAAACTTTACCCTTACCCTTACGTTAACCCTAAACCTAACCCTAACCATCACACTTATCCTAAGCCTAACACTAACCTAACACTTACCCTTACCCTAACCCTAACCCTCACCTTAAACCCAACCCTAATCCTAATCCTAACCCTAACCCTAACCCTATCCCTAACACTTACACTTTCCCTAACACTAACCCTTATCCTAACCTTAACCCTAACACTAACCCAAACACGTAACCTAACCCATAACATTAATGCTAACCCCTAACCCTAACCCTTACCCTAACCATAACCCTAAACCTTACCCATACTCTAACCCTAAACCTAACTCTAACCCTAACCCTAAACCTTACCCTAACCCTAAACATAACCCTTCCTCTAACTCTATCCCTAACCTCAACCCTAACCCTAACACTAACCCTAACGCTTACCCTTACCCTAACCCTAACCCTATATCTAACACTAACAGTAACCCTAACCCTGACTTTAACCCTAACCCTAACACTTACAGTAACCCTAACCCTAATCCTAACCCTAAATCGTACCCTAACACTAACCGTAACCGTAACCGTAACCCTAACCCTAACCCTAACCCTAACCCTTACCCTAACCCTAACCCTAAATCCAACCCTAACCCTTACCCTTACCCTCACCTCAACCTTAACCCTAACCCTAACACTAACCCTAACCCTAACCTGAACTCTAACCCTTATCTTTACCCTAACCCTAACCCTAAACCTAACCCTAACCCTAAACCTAACCCTTACCCTTAGACTAACCTTAATCCTAAACCTAACCCTAAACCTTACCCTTACCCTAACCCTAACCCTAACCTAACGCTAACCATAACCTTAAACCTAACCCTTACCCTTACCCTAACCCTAACCCTAACCATAACTCTAACACTTACCCTAACCCTAACCTAACCCTAACACTTACCCATACCCTAATCCTAACCCTAACCTTAACCATAACCATAACCTTAACCCTACCCCTTACCCTAACCCTAACCCTAACCTCAACCTTAACCGAAAGCCTAACCCTAACCCCAAACTTCACCCTTACCCTTACCTTAACCCTAACCCTAACCCTAACCCTAACACTTACCCTAAGCCTAACCCTAAACTAACACTTATCCTTACCCTAACCCTAACCCTAACCCTAACCCTAAACCTAACCCTAACCCGAACCCTAACCCTAACCATAACACTTACCCTTGCACAAACCCTAACCCTTATCCTAACTCTAACACTAATCCTAACCCAAACCCGTAACGTAACCCATAACATTAATCCTAACCCCTATCCCAAACCCTTACCCTAACCCTAATCCTAACCCTAAACCTTACCCTTACCCTTTCTCTAACCCTAACCCTAACTCTAACTCTAACCCCAACCCTAACCCTTACCCTAACCCTAAACCTAACCCTTCCAGTAACTCTAACCCTAACCTCAAACATAACCCTAACCCTAACCCTCACCCTAACCCTTACCCTTACCCTAACCATAACCCTAAACCTAACCCTTACCTTAACCCTAAACCTAACCCTTACACTAACCCTAACCCTAATCCTAACCTCAACCTTAACCCTAACCCTAAACTTAACCCTAACCATTACCCTTATCCTAACCCTGAAACTGACCCTATCCCTGACTCTAACGCTAACCCTAACCCTTACCGTAACCCTAACTCTAATACTAACCCTAAATCTAACCCTAACACTAAACGTAACCCTAACCCTAACTCTAACCCCAACCCTTACCGTTACCCTAAACCTAACCCTAAACCTAACCCTTACCCTTACCCTTACCCTCACCCCAACCTTAACCCTAACCCTAACCCTAACCCTAACCTGAACTCTAAACCTTTTCCTTACCCTAAGCCTAACCCTAAAGCTAACCCTAACCCTAAACCTAACCCTTACCCTTAGACTAATATTAATCCTAAACCTAACCCTAAACCTTACCCTTACCCTAATCCTAACCCTAACCCCTAACAATAACCCGTAGCCTATCCCTAATCCTAACCCTAACCCTAACCCTTGCCCAAAACCAACCCTAAACCTAACTCTAACACTAACCTAACCCTAACCCTTAACCTAACCCCAACCCTAACCCTAACCCTTACCCTTAACCTAACCATAAACCTAAACCTAACTCTAACCTAACCCTAACCCTAACCCTAACCCTAACCCTAACCCTAACCCAAAATCTAACCATAACCCTAACCCTAACCCTAAACCTAACCCTAAACTTAACCCTAACCCTTACCCTAACCCTAACCCTAAACCTAAATGTAACCCTAACCCTAATCCTTACCCTTACCCTAACCCTACCCCTAACCCTAACCCTAACCCTACCACCTAACCCGAACCCTAACCCTAACCCTAACCCTAACCCTAACTCTATCCCTAAGACTTACCCTTACCCTAACCCTAATCCTTATCCTAACCTTAACCATAATCCTTACTCTAACCCTAACCCTAACCTCAATCTTAACCCTAACCCTAACCCTAACCATTACCCTAACCCTAACCCTAACCCTAACCCTCACCCTTACCCTAAACCTTACCCTAGCCCTAACCCTAACTCTTACCCTAACCCTAACCATAACCCTAACCTCAACATTAACCCAAAGCCTAATCCTAACCCTAACCTTTACCCTTACCCTTACCTTATCCGTAAACCTAACCCTAACCCTCACACTTACCCTAAGCCTAACCCTAACCTAACACTTACCCTTACCCTAATACTAACCCTAACCTTAAACCCAACCCTAAACCTAACCCTAACCCTAACCCTAACCCTAACTCTTACCCTAACCCTAACCCTAACTCTTACCCTTACCCTAACCCTAACCCTTATCCTAACTCTAACCCTAACCCTAACCCAAACCTGTAACCTAACCCATAACATTAATCCTAACCCCTAACCCTAACCCTTACCCTAACCCTAACCCTAACCCTTACCCTAACCATAACCCTAACCCTAACCCTTACCCTAACTATAACCCTAACCCTAAACCTTACCCTAACCCTAAACCTTACCCTTGAGAAATGTATAGCCTTAACTGTAATTCCCAGGATAGCAGAAGTGACTCCATTTTGTGTAGCAGCTGCAGTTTAGTCATAAAAAGAAATTGAAAAATAACCAGCAAGATGTTCACGGTCAGAGTGACCGAGAACTGAAATTGTATAGACAGGATAAGGAGTAAGATAAGGAGTATGTGAAAAACATGTTGTGACCAGAAGAAGGACACGTAAGCCCTTCTCTAGCCAAAAAGGAAAATTCCACTACTGCCCAGAGTAAACCCCCAGCCTTATTTGAATTAACCAATCCCTACCCTGTAACTATACTTCTGCTTCTGTAACCATGCTTCAGCTACCCATAAATACTCCCCTCTCCCCAGCCTCGGCGCGCAAGTCTTCTAGGAGACTTTGTCGCCCCGGGCGCCCGTGTACCCAAATAAACCTCTTGCTGTTTGCATCCGTGTGCGTGGTCTTGTTGCTCCTTGGGAAGGGTCTCCTTCTGTAGACGTCCCCGTACCGCTGAGTCGAGGGTCTTACAAACCTAACCCCAAACATAACCCTTCCTCTAACTCTAACCCTAAACTCAACCCTAACCCTAAACATAACCCTAACCCTTACCCTTACCCTAACCCTAACCCTAACCCTAACCCTTACCCTGACCCTAACCCTAACCCTTACCCAAACCCTAACCCTAACCGTAACCTCAAACTTAACCCTAACCCTAACCCTAACCCTTACCCTTACCCTAACCCTAACCCTAACCCTAACCCTGACTTTAACCCTAACCCTAACCCTTACAGTAGTCCTAACCCTAAACCGTACCCTAACCCTTACCCTTACCCTCACCCTCACCCTAACCCTAACCCTAACCCTAACCCTAACCCTAACCCTAAACCTAACCCTAACCCTTAGCCTAACCCTAATCCTAAACCTAACCCTAAACCTTACCCTTACCCTAACCCTAACCCTAACCGAACACTAACCCTAACCTTAACCCTAACCTTAACCCTTACCCTAACCCTAAAACTAACCCTAACTCTAACACTTACCCTAACCCTAACCCTAACCCTAACACTTACCCATACCCTAACCCTAACCTTAACCATAACCATAACCTTAACCCTACCCCTTACCCTAATCCTAACCCAAACCCTAACCTCAACTTTAACCCAAAGCCTAACCCTAACCCTAAACTTTACCCTTACCCTTACCTTAACCCTAACCCTAACCCTAACCCTTCCTCTTACCCTAACCCTAACCCTAACCCTAAAACTAACCCTAACCCTAAACTTAATCTAACCCTAAACCTAACCTTAACCCTAACCCTAACCCTAACCCTAACCCATACCCTTACCCTAACCCTAACCCTAACCCTAACCCTACAACCTAAACCGAACTCTAACCCTAACCCTTACCCTAACCCTAACCCTAACCCTAACACTTACCCTTACCCTAACCCTAACCCTTATTCTAACCCCTAACCCTAATCCTTACCCTAACCCTAACCCTAACCCTAATCCTTACCCTTACCCTAACCCTAACCCTAACACAAACCCTAACCCTAACCCTAACCCTTACCCTAACCTTAACCCTAATCCTGACTCTAACCCTAACCAAAACCTCAATCTTAACCCTCACCCTCACCCTAGCCATTACCCTTACCCTAAGGCTAACCCTAACCCTCACCCTTACTCTAACCCTTACCCTAGCCCTAACCCTAACTCTTACCCTAACCCTAACCCTAAATTCAACATTAACCCAAAGACTAACCCTAACCCTAACCTTTACCCTTACCTTTACCTTAACCCTAAACCTAACATTAACCCTCACAGTTACCCTAAGCCTAACACTAACCTAACACTTACCCTTACCCTAACCCTAAACTTAAACCCAACCCTAAACCTAACCCTAACCATAACCCTAACACTTACCCTAACCCTAAACCTAAACCTAACCCTAACCCTAACCCTAACCCTTACCCTAACCCTAACCCTAACCCTTACCCTAACCCTAACCCTAACCCTTACACTAACCCTAACCCTAACCCTTACCCTAACCCTAACCCTAACCTCAACCTGAACCCTAACTCTAACCCTAACCCTTACCCTTACCCTAACCCTAACCCTAATTCTAACCCTGACTTTAACCCTAACACTAACCCTTACAGTAACCCTAACCCTGATCATAACCCTAAATCTAACCCTAACACTAACAGTAAACCTAACCCTAAGCCTAACACTAACCCTTACCCTTACCCTAACACTAACCCTAAACCTAAACCTAACCCTTACCCTTACCCTCACCCTAACCTTAACCCTAACCCTAACACTAACCCTAACCTGAACTCTAACCATTATCCTTACCCTAACCCTAACCCTAAACCTAACCCTAACCCTAAACCTAACCCTTACCCTTAGACTAACCCTAACCCTAAACCTAACCGTAAACCTTACCCTTACCCTAACCCTAACCCTAACCTAACGCTAACCCTAAACTTAACCCTAACCCTTACCCTTACCCTTACCCTAACCCTAATCCTAACTGTAACTTTACACTTACCCTAACACTAACCTAACCCTAACACTTACCCATACCCTAACCATAACCCTAACCTTAACCATAACCATAACCTTAACCCTACCCCTTACCCTAACCCTAACCCTAACCTCAACCTTAACCCAAAGCCTAAACCTAACCCTAACGTTTACCCTTAACTTAACCCTAACCCTAACCCTAACCCTAACACTTACCCTAAGCCTAACCCTAACCTAACACTTATCCTTTCCCTAACCCTAACCCTAACCTTATCCCCAACCCTAAACCTAACCCTAACCCTAAACCTAACCCTAACCATAACACTTATCCTTACACTTACCCTAACCCTTACAGTAACCCTAAACCTAATCCTAACCCTAAATCTAACCCTAACACTCACAGTAACCCTAACCCTAACCCTAACCCTAAACCTTACCCTTACCCTAACCCTAAACCTAAACATAACCCTAACCCTTACACTTACCCTCACCCCAACCTTAACCCTAACCCTAACACTAACCCTAACCTGGACTCTAACCCTTACCCTTACCCTAACCCTAACCCTAAACCTAACCCTAACCCTAAACCTAACCCTTACCCTTAGACTAACCCTAATACTAAACCTAACCCTAAACCTTACCCTTACCCTAACCCTAACCATAACCGAACGCTAACCCTAACCTTAACCCTAACCCTTACCCTTACCCTAACCCTAAAACTAACCCTAACTCTACCACTTACCCTAACCCTAACCCTAACACTTACCCATACCCTAACCCTCACCCTAACCTTAACCATAACCATAACCTTAACCCTACCCCTTACCCTAACCCTAACCCTAAACTCAAACTTAACCCAAAGCCTAACCCTAACCCTAACCTTTACCCTTACCCTTACCTTAACCCTAACCCTAACACTTACCCTAAGCCTAACCCTAACCTAACACTTACCCTTACCCTAACCGTAACCCTAACCTTAACCCCAACCCTAACCCTAACCCTAACCCTAATCCTAACCCTAACTTAACGCTTACCTTTACACTAACCCTAAACCTAACCCTTCCTCTAACTCTAACCCAAACCTCAACCATAACCCTAACCCTAACCCTAACCCTTACTCTTACCATAACCCTAACCCTAAACCTAACCCTTACCCTAACCCAAACCCTAACCCTTACCCTAACCCTAACCTTAATCCTAACCTCAACCTTAACCCTAACCCTAACCCTAACCCTTACCTTACCCTAACCCTAACCCTAACTCTAACCCTGACCCTAACCCTAACCCTAACCCTTACCGTAACCCTAACCCTAATACTAACCCTAAATCTAACCCTAACACTAACCGTAACCCTAACCCTAACCCTAAACCTAACCCTAACCCTTAACCTTACCTTCACCTCAACCTTAACCCTAACCCTAACCCTAACCTGAACTTTAACCCTTATCCTTACCCTACCCCTAACCCTAAATCTAACCCTAACCCTAAACCTAACCCTTAACCTTAGACTAACCCTAATCCTAAATACAACCCTAAACCTTACCTTTACCCAAACCCTAACCCTAAACTAACCCTAACCCTAACCTTAACCCTAACCCTTACCCTTACCCTAACCCTAACCCTAACCCTAACTCTAACACTTACCCTAACCCTAACACTTACCTTTACCCTAACCCTAACCCTAACCTTAACCATAAAGATAACCCTAACCCTACTCCTTACCCTAACCCTAACCCTAAACCTAACCCGAATCCTAACCCTATCCCTAAACCTAACACTAACCCTAAACCCTAACCCTAAACGTAACCCTAACACTAACCCTAACCCTAACCCTTACCCTTACCCTTACCCTAACCCTAACCCTAACCGTAACGCTAACCCTAACCCTAATCCTAACCCTTACCATAAACCTAACCCTAACCCTAATCCTTGCCCTAACCTTAAACCTAACCCTAAACCTTACCCTTTACCTAACCCTAACCCTAACCCTTACCCTTACCCTAACACTAACCCTAACCCTTACCCTAACCCTAACCCTAACCCTAACCCTAACCCTAACCCTTACACTTACTCTAACTCTAAGCCTAACCCTAATCCTAACCCTAAACATAACCCTAACCATAACCATAACCTCAACCTTAACGCTAAACCTAACCCTAACCCTAACACTTGCCAAAACACTAAGCTTAACCCTAACCCTAACCCTAATGTTAACCCTTACCCTAACCCTAACCCTAATCCTAACCCTAAACCTAAACCTAACCCTAACTTTGACCCTAACCCAAACCCTAAACCTAACCTAACACTTACCCTTGCCCTAACCCTAACCCTAACCTTAACCCCAACCCTAAACCTAACCCTAACCCTCACCCTTACCCTAACCCTAACCCTAAACTTAACCCTAACCCTTACCTTTACCCTCACCCTAAACTTAACCCTAACCCTAACCCTAACCTTAACTCTAACATTTACCCTTACTCTAACCCTAACCCTAAAACTAACCCTAACCCTAAATCAAACCCTTACCATTACCCTAAACCTTAACCTAACCCTAACACTTACCCTTACCCTAACCCTAGCACTAACTTTAACCCTAACCCTTAAGGTTACCCTAACCCTAACCGTAAACCTAACCCTAACCCTAACGCTTACCCTAACCCTAACCCTAACCCTAACCCTATCCCTAACACATAACCTTACCCTAACCCTAATCCTAACCCTAACCCTAACCCAAAGCCTAACCCTAATCCTAAACCTAACCCTAACCCTAAGCATAACCCTAAACTTAATCTAACCCTAACCCTAACCTTAACCCTAACCGTAACCCTAAACCTTACCCTTACCCTAACCCTAAACCTAACCCTAATCATAACCCTAACCCTACCACCTAAACTGAACTCTAACCCTAACCCTTACCCTACCCCTAACCCTAACCCTAACACTTACCCTTACCCTAAACCTAAACCTTATTCTAACCCCTAACCCTAAACCTTACCCTAACCCTAACCCTAACCCTTAGCCTTACCCTAACCCTAACCCTAACACTAACCCTAACCCTAACCCTTACCCTAAACTTAACACTAATCCTTACTCTAACCCTAACCCTAACCTCAATCTTAAACCTAACCCTAACCTTAACCATTACCCTTACCCTAACCCTAACCCTAACCCTCACCCTTCCCCTAACCCTTACCCTAGCCCTAACCTCAACATTAACCCAAAGCCTAACCCTAACCCTAACCCTAACCCTTACCGTTAACTTAACCTTAAACATAACCCTAACCCTCACACTTCCCCTAAGCCTAACACTAACCTAACACTTACCCTTACCCTAACCCTAACCCTAACCTTAAACCCAACCCTAAACCTAACCATAACCCTAACACTAACACTTACCCTAACCCTAACCCTAACCCTAACACTTACACTTACCCTAACCCTAACCCTTATCCTAACCCTAACCCAAACCTGTAACCTAACGCATAACATTAATCCTAACCCCTAACCCTTACCCTAACCCTAACCCTAAACCTTACCCTTACTCTAACCCTAACCCTAACTCTAACCCTAACCCTAAACCTTACCCTAACCCTAAACATAACCCTTCCTCTAACTCTAACCCTAACCTCAACCCTAACCCTAACACTAACCCTTACACTTACCCTAACCCTCACCCTAACCCTAACCCTTACCATATCCCTAACCCTTACCGTAACCCTAACCCTTACCCTAAAGTCAACCTTAACCCTAACCCTAACCCTAACACTTACCCTTACGCTAACCCTAACCCTAACCTTAACCCCAACCGTAAACCTAACCCTAAACCTAACCCTAACCATAACGCTTACCCTTATACTAACCCTAACACTTATCCTAATCCTAACCCTAATCCTAACCCAAACCCGTAACATAACCCATAACATTTATCCTAACCCCTAACCCTAACCCTTACCCTAACCCTAACCCCAACCCTAGTCTTAACCCTAACCCTTACTCTAACCCTAACCCTAACTCTAACTCTAACCCTAAACCTAACCCTTACCCTAACCCTAAACCTAACCCTTCCTCTAACTCTAACCCTAACCTCAACCCTAACCCTAACCCTTACTCTTACCCTAACCCTAAGCCTAACCCTAACCCTTACCCTAACCCTAACCCTAACCCTTACCCTAACCCTAACCTTAATCCTAACCTCAACCTTAACCCTAACCCTAACCCTAACCATAACCCTTACCCATACCCTAACCCTAAACGTTACTCTAACCCTGACCCTAACCCTAACCCTAACCCTTACCGTAACCCTAACCCTAATACTAACCCTAAATCTAACCCTAACACTAACCGTAACCCTAACCCTAACCCTAACCCTTCGCCTTACCCTCACCTCAACCTTAACCCTAACCCTAACCCTAACCCTAACCTGAACTTTAACCCTTATCCTTACCCTAACCCTAAACCTAAACCTAACCCTAACCCTAAACCTAACCCTTAACCTTAGACTAACCCTAATCCTAAAAATAACCCTAAACCTTACCTTTACCCTAACCCTAACAATAAGCTAACCCTAACCCTAACCCTAACCCTAACCCTTACCCTTACCCTAACCCTAACCCTAACCCTAACTCTAACGCTTACCCTAACCCTAACACTTACCTTTACCCTAACCCTAACCCTAACCTTAACCATAACCCTAACCCTAACCCTTATCCTTTCCCTAACCCTAACCCTAACCCTAACCCTAAACCTAACCCTTACCCTAACCCTAAACATAAACTAAACCTTAACCCTAACCCTAACACTAACCGTTATCCTTACTCTAACCCTAACCCTAACCCTAACCCTAACTCTAACGCTTACCCTAACCCTAACACTTACCTTTACCCTAACCCTAACCCTAACCTTAACCATAACCCTAACCCTAACCCTTATCCTTTCCCTAACATTAACCCTAACCCTAACCCTAAACCTAACCCTTACCCTAACCCTAAACATAAACTAAACCTTAACCCTAACCCTAACACTAACCGTTATCCTTACTCTAACCCTAACCCTAAACCTAACCCTATCCCTAACCCTAAACCTAATCCTAAACCATAATCTTACCCTAACTCTAAACCTAAACCTAACCCTATCCCAAACCCTAAACCTAACCCTAACCCTAATCTTAATGCTAAACCTAACCCTATCCCTAACCCTTACCCTAACACTAACCCTAATCCTAATCCTAATCCTTACCCTAACCCTAACCCTAACTCTAACCCCTACCCTTTCCCTAGCCCTAACCCTAACCCTAACCCTAACCCTTACCCTTAACATAACCCTACACCTAAACCTAACCCTAACCCTAATCCTAACCCTAAACATAACCTAAACCCTAACCCTAACCCTAACCCTTACCCTAAACCTAACCCTAACCCTAATCCTTACCCTAACAAAATCCCTAACCATAACCATTACCCTTTCCCTAACCCTTACCCTAACTCTAACCCTAACACTTATCCTTAACCTAACCCTAACCCTAATCCTAACCCTAACCCTAACCTTACCCTTACCCTTACCCTAACCCTAAACCTAATCTTAACCACAAAGCTAAACCTAACATTAACCCTAACCCTAACCCTTACCCTAACCCTAACCCTAACCCTAAACCTAACCCTTATCCTAACCCTAACCCTAACCTTAACAACAATAACCCTTAACCTAACCCTAACACTAACCCTAACCCCTAACCCTAACCCTTACCCTAACCATAACCCTAACCCTAACCGCTGACCCTAATCCTAAACCTAACCCTAACCCTAACCCAAACCCCTAAACCCAACCCTAAAATTAACCCTAACCCTTACCCTTATCCTAACCCTAACCCTAACCCTAACACTCACCCTGACACTAACCCATACCCTAACCCTAACCCTAACCCTAACCCTTAAACTTACCCTAACCCTAACCATAACCCTAACCCTAAACCTTACCCTAAACCTAACCCTAAACGAAAACCTAACTCTAACCCTAACCCTAACCTTAACCCCAACACTAAACCTAAACCTAATCCTAACACTAACCCTTACCCTTACCCTAACCCTAACACTAAACCTAAACCTAACCCTAACTCTAACCCTTACCCTTAACCTAACCCTAATCCTAAACCTTAACCTAACCTTAACCCTAACCTTAACCCTAAACCTTACACTTACTCTAACCCTAAACCTAACCCTTACCCTTTCCCTAACCCTAAATCTAACCCTAAACCTTACCCTTACCCTAAACCTAAACCTAAACCTAAACCTAATCCTTATCCTAAACCTAACCCCTACCCTAACCTTATCTCCAACACTAAACCTACCCTAACTCTAACCCTAACCCTAACCCTAACCCTAACCCTAACCCTAACCCTAACCCTTACCCTAACCCTAACCCTTAACCTACCCCTAACCTCAACCTTAACCCTAACCCTAACCCTAAACCTAACCCTAACCCTATCACTAACCCTAACACTTGCCCTTACCCTAAACATAACCCTAAACCTAACCCTAACCCTAACCCTTATCCCTTACCCTAACCCTAACCCTTACCCTTACCCTTACCCTTACCCTAACCCTAACCCTAACCCTAACACATACACTTAACCTAAGCCTAACCCTAACCCTAAACCTAACCCTAACCCTAACACTAACCCTAACCCTTACCTTAACCCTAACCCTAACCCCTAATCCTAACTCTTACCCTAACACTAACCCTAACCCTTACCTTTCTACTACCCTAACCCTTACCCTAACCCTAACCCTAACCCTTACCCTAACCCTAACCCTTAACCTAACCCTAACCTCAACCTTAACCCTAACCCTAACCCTAAACCTAACCCTAACCCTAACACTAACCCTAACCCTTACCTTAACCCTAACCCTAACCCCTAATCCTAACTCTTACCCTAACACTAACCCTAACCCTTACCTTTCTACTACCCTAACCCTTACCCTAACCCTAACCCTAACCATAATCCTTACCCTAATCCTAACCCTAACCCTAACCCTAACCCTAACCCTTACCCTAACCCTAACCCTTAACCTAACCCTAACCTCAACCTTAACACTAACCCTAACCCTAAACCTAACCCTAAACCTAACACTAACCCTAACACTTGACCTTACCCTAAACATAACCCTAAACCTAAACCTAACCCTAACCCTTATCCCTTACCCTAACCCTAACCCTAACCCTTACCCTTACCCTTACCCTTACCCTAACCCTAACCCTAACCCTAACACATACACTTAACCTAAGCCTAACCCTAACCCTAAACCTAACCCTAACCCTAACACTAACCCTAACCCTTACCTTAACCCTAACCCTAACACTAATCCTAACTCTTACCCTAACCCTAACCCTTACCTTTCTACTACCCTAACACTTACCCTAGCCCTAACCCTAACCCTTACCCTAACCCTAACCCTTAACCTAAAGCTAACCTCAACCTTAACCCTAACCCTAACCCTAAACCTAACCCTAACCCTAACACTAACCCTAACCCTTACCTTAACCCTAACCCTAACCCCTAATCCTAACTATTACCCTAACACTAACCCTAACCCTTACCTTTCTACTACCCTAACCCTTACCCTAACCCTAACCCTAAACCTAATCCTTACCCTTCCCCTAACCCTAACCCTTACCCTTACCCAACCCTTACCCTAACATTAACCCTAACCCTAACCCTAAACCATAACCCTAACTCTAACTATTATCCTTTCCCTAACCCTAAACCTAACCCTAACCCTAACCCTAAACCTAACCCTTACCTAACCCTAACCCTAAACTTAACCTTAACCCTAACCATAACACTAACCCTTACCCTTACTCTAACCCTAACCCTAAACCTAACCCTATCCCTAACCCTATACCTAACCCTAAACCTTAATCTTATCCTAACCCTAAACCTAAACCTAACCCTAACCGTAACCCCTAACCTAAACCTAACCCTAAACCTTACCCTTACCCTAACCCTAACCCTAATCTTAATGCTAACCCTAACCCTAAACCTAACCCTTACCCTTAACATAACCCTAAACCTAAACTTAACCCTAACCTAATCCTAACCCTAAACGTAACCTTAACCCTAACCCTAACCCTAACCCTTACCCTAAACCTAACCCTAACCCTAATCTTTAACCTAACAATAACCCTAACCATAACCATTACCCTTTCGCTAACCCTAACCCTAACTCTAAACCTAACACTTACCCTTAACCTAACGCTAACCCTAATCCTAACCCTAACCCTAACCCTTACCCTTACCCTTACCCTAACCCTAAACCTAACCTTAATCCCAAAGCTAAACCTAACCCTAACCCTAACCCTAACCCTTACCCTAACCCTAACCCTAACCCTAACCCTAAAAATAACCCTTATCCTAACCCTAACCCTAACCCTAACCCTTAACCTAACCCTAACACTAACCCTAACACCTAACCCGAACCCTTACCCTAACCATAACACTAACCCTAACCCCTAACCCTAATCCTAAATCTAACACTAAACCTAACCCTAACCCCTAAACCTAACCATAACATTAACCCTAACCCTTACCCTTATCCTAACCCTAACTCTAACCCTAACACTCACCCTGACCCTAACCCATTCCCTAAATCTAACCCTAACCCTAAACTTTTTCCTAACCCTAACCCTAACCCTAACCCTAACCGTTAAACTTACCCTAACCCTAACCGTAAGCCTAACCCTAAACCTTACCCGAAACCTAACCCTAAACGAAAACCTAACCCTAACCCTAACCCTAACCCTAACCCTAATCCTAACACTAACCCTAACCCTAACCCTAACCCTAAACCTAACCCTAACCCTAACCCTTACCCTTAATCTAACCCTAACCCTAATCCTAAACCTAACCTTAACCCTAACCTTAACGCTAAACCTTACACTTGCTCTAACCCTAACCCTAACCCTTAACCTTATCCTAACCCTAACCTTAACCCTAAACCTTACCCTTACCCTAAACCTAACCCTAACCCATACATTAACCCTAACCCTAACCGTAACCTTATCTCCAACACTAAACCTAACCCTAAACCTAACCCTTAGCCTTACCCTAACCCTAACCCTAAACCTAACCGTATCCCTAACCCTAACCCTAATTCTTACCCTTACCCTAACCCTAACCCTAACCCTAAACCTAACCTTAACCCTAAGCTTAACCCTAACACTAACACTTACTCTAACTTTAACCCTAATCCTAAACCTAACCCTAACCCTAACCCTAACCCTAAACCGTACCCTAACACTAAGCCTAACCCTAACCCTAACCCTTATCCTTACCCTAACCCTAAACCTAACCCTATCCCTAACCCTAACCCTTACCCTTACCGTAACCCTAACCCTAACCCTAACCCTAAACCGTACCCTAACACTAAGCCTAACCCTAACCCTAACCCTTAACCTTATCCTAACCCTAACCCTAACCCTAAACCTTACCCTTACCCTAAACCTAACCCTAACCCTAACCCTAACCCTAAACCTTACCCTTACCATAAACCTAACCCTAACCCAAACCCTAATCCTAACCCTAACCCTAAACTGAACCCTAAACCTAACCGTAACTCTAACCCTATCCCTTACCCTTACACTAAACCTAACCCTAAACATTAACCTTACCGTAAACCTAACCCTAAACCTAACCCTAACCCTAACCCCTAAACCTAACCGTAACCATAACCCTAACCCTATCCCTTACCCTTACTAACCCTAACCTTAATGTTAACCCTAACCCTAACCCTTACCCTTAACCTAACCCTAAACCTAACCCTAACCCTAATCCTAACCCTAAACATAACCTTAACCCTAACCCTAACCCTAACCCTAACCCTTACCCTAAACCTAACCCTAACCCTAATCCTTATCCTAACCCTAACCCTAACCCTAACCCTTACCCTTTCCCTAACCCTAAACCTAACCCTAAACATAACCTTAACCCTAACCCTAACCCTAACCCTAAACCGTACCCTAAACCTAACCCTAACCCTAACCCTAACCCTTACCCTAACCCTAACCTCAACCTTAACCCTAACCCTAACTCTAACCCTTACCCTTTCCCTAAGCCTAACACTAACTCTAACCTTAACCCTAACCCTAACCCTTACCCTAACCCTAACACTTACCCTTACCTTTACCCTAAACCTAAACTTAAGCCTAACCCTAACCCTAACCCTAACACTTACCCTTACCCTAACCAAACACTAAACCTAACCCTAACCCTAACCCTAACACCTACCCTTACCCTAAACCTAACCCTAAACCTAACCGTAACTCTAACCCTTATCCCTTACCCTAACCCTAACCCTTACCCTTACCCTTACCCTAACCGTAACCTAACCCTAACACAAACACTTAACCTAAACCTAACCCTAACCCTTATCCTAACCCTAACCCTAACATTAACCCTAACCCTTACCTTAACCCTAACCCTAACCACTAATTCTAACTCTTACCCTAACACTAAACCTAACCCTTACCCTTCAACTAACCCTAACCCTTAAGCTAACCCTAACCCTAACCCTAACCCTAAGCCTTACCCTTCCCCTAACCGTAACCCTTACCCTTACCCAAACCTAACCCTAACATTAACCCTAACCCTAACCCTAAATCTAACCTTAACCCTAACCCTTATCCTTTCCCTAACCCTATCCCTTACCCTAACCATAATCCTATCCCTCACCCTAAACCTAACCCTTACCCTAACCCTAACACTAAGCCTAACCCAAACCCTTACCCTTACCTTAACCTAACCATAACCCTAACCCTAACCCTTATCCTTTCCTTAACCCTAACCTTAACCCTAACCCTAAATCTAACCCTTACCCTAACCCTAACCCTAAACTTAACCTTAACCCTAACCCTAACACTAACCCTTAGCTTATTCTAACCCTAATCCTAAACCTAACCCTATACCTAATTTTAAAACCTTAATCCTATCCTAATCCTAAACCTAAACCTAACCATAACCCTAACCCCTAACCCCTAACCTAAACCTAACCCTAAACCTTACCCTTACCCTAACCCTAACCCTAATCTTAATGCTAACCCTATCCCTAACACTAACCCTTACCCTTAACATAACCCTAAACCTTAACCTAACCCTAACCCTAATCCTTACCCTAACAATAACCCTAACCATAACCATTACCCTTTCCATAACCCTAACCCTAACTCTAACCCTAACCCTTACCCTTACACTTACCCTAACCCTAAACCTAACCTTAACCCCAAAGCTAAACCTAACCCTAACCCTAACCCTAACCCTTACCCTAACCCTAACCCTAAACCTAAACCTAACCCTTATCCTAAACCTAACCCTAACCCTTAACCTAACCCTAACACTAACCCTAACCCCTAACTCTAACACTTACCCTAACCATAACCCTAACACTAACCTCTAACCCTAATCCTAAACCTAACCCTAACCCTAAACCTAACACCTAAACCTAACACTAACATTAACTCTAACCCTTACCTTTATCCTAACCCTAACCCTAACCCTAACACTCACCCTGAACAAAACCCATACCCTAACCCTAACCCTAACCCTAACCTTTACCCTAACCCTAATCCTAACCCTAACCCTAACCCTTAGGCTTACCCTAACCCTAACCCTAACCCTAAACCTAACTTTAACCCTAACCTTAACCCTAAAAATTACACTTACTCTAACCCTAACCCTAAACCTAAACCTAAACCTAACCCTAACCCTAGCCCTAACCCGTACCGTAACAATAACCCTAACCCTAAACCTAACCCTTATCCTTACCCTAACCCTAATCCTAACCCTAACCCTTACCCTTACCCTAACCCTAACCCTAACCCTAACCCTAAACCCTAACCCTAACCCTAAACCTTACCCTTACCATAAACCTAACACTAACCCAAACAATAACCCTAACCCTAACCCTAAACTGAACCCTAAACTTAACCGTAACTCTAACCCTAACGCTTACCCTTACACTAAACCTAACCCAAACCATTACCCTTACCCTAAACCTAACCCTAAACCTAACCCTAACCCTAACCCCTAAACCTAACCGTAAACGTAACCCTAACCCTATCACTGAACCTAACCCTAAACCTAAACCTAACCCTAACCCTAACCCTGACACTTACCCTTTCCCTAACCCTAACCCTAACTCTAAACCTAACCCTAACCCTAACCCTTACCCTTAATCTAACCCTTACCCTAACCCTAACAAAAAACCTTACTCTAACAATAACCCTAACCCTTAGCCTAAACCTAACCCTAACACTAAGCCTAACCCTAACCCTAACCCCTACCCTAATCCTAAGCCTAAACCTAACCCTTTCCCTTACCCTAACCCTAACCCTAATCCTAACCGTAATCCTAACCCTAACCCTAATCCTAAACCTAACCCTTACCCTTACCCTCACCCCAACCTGAACCCTAACCCTAACCCTAACCCTAACCTTAATCTTAATTCTAACCCTTATTCGTACCCTAACCCCAACCCTAAACCTAACCCTAACCCTAACTCTAACCCTTACACTTACCCTAACCCTAAACCTAACCCTAACACTTACCCTAACCCTAACCGTAACCCTAACCTTAATCCTAACCTTACCCTTACCCTAACCCTAACCCTAACCCTAACACTAACCCTAACCCTAACCCTAACCCTATCCCTTATCCTTACCCTAACTCTAAACCTAACCCCAACGCTAACACTTACCCTAACCCTAACCGAAACCCTAACCCTTACCCTTACCCTAACACTAACCCTAACCTTAACCATAACCCTAAACCTAACCCTAACCCTAACCCTAACCCTTACACTAACCCTAACCCTAACCTAAACCCTATCTTAACACTTACCATTACCCTAACCCTAATGGTTATCCTAACCCTAACACTAAACCTAATCCTAAACCTAACCCTTACCCTTACCCTATCCCTAAACCAAACCCTAAACCTAAACCTAACGCTAACCTTAACCCTAACCCTTAACCTTACCCTAATCCTAACCCTATCCCTAACCCTAAACTAACCCTACCCCTAACCGTACCCCTTACCCTTAGCCTAACCCTAACATTAACCCTAAACCTATCCCTAAACCTTACCTAAACCCTAACCCTTATCCTTTCCCTAACAATAACCCTAACCCTAAACCTAACCCTAACCCTAAACCTAACCCTTAAACTTACCCTAACCCTAACACTAAGCCTAACCCTGACCCTTACCTATACCCTAACCTCACCCTAACCCTAAGCCTAAAATTAACCCTAACCCTTACCCTAACCCTATCCCTAACCCTAATGCTAAACCTAACCCTAAACCTAACCCTAAACCTAACCCTCTCCCTAACACTAACCCTAATCCTAAACCTAACCCTTACTCTTACCCTAACCATAATCCTAACCTTAAGCCTAACACTAACCCTAACTTAACCCTTAACCTTAGACTTCCCCTACCCTAATCCTACCCCTCTCCCTAACACTAACCCTAATCCTAACCCTAACCCTTACCCTTACCCTAATAATAATCCTAACCTTAAGCCTAACTCTAACTCTAAACCTAACCCTAACCCTAACCCTTACCCTAACTCTAACGCTAACCCTTAACCTAACCCTAACCCTAATCCTAAACTTAACCGTAACCCTAACCCTAACCTTAACCTTAACCATAACCCTAACCCTAACACTTGCCCTTACCCTAACCCTAACCCTAAGCCTAACACTAACCCTAACCCTAACCCTAAACCTAACCCTGACGGTAACCCTAACCCTAACCCTAAACCTAACCCTAAACCTAACCCAAACCCTAACCTCTAACTCTAACCCTAACCCTATCCTTAACCCTAACCCTTACCCTTATCCTAAAACTAACCCTAACCCTAACACTTACCCTTACCCTGACCTCTACCCTAACCCTTACCCTAAACCTAACCCTTACCCTACCCCTAACCCTAAGCCTAACCCTAACCCTTACCCTTACCCTAACCCTAAACCTAACCCTAAACCTAACCCTCAACCTTACACTTAACCTAAACCTAAACCTAACCCTAACCCTTACCCTAAAACTAACCCTAACCCTAACCCTAACCCTTAGCCTTACCCTAACCCTAACCCTAACCCTTAAACTAACCCTAACCCTAACCCTAACCCTAACCGTAAATCTAACCCTAACCCTTACCCTTACCCTAACCCTAACCCTAACTATAACCCTAACACTTACCCTTACCCTTACCCTAACACTAAACCTAACCCTAAACCTAACCCTAACCCTAACCCTTACCCTTACGCTAACCCTAACCCTAACCCTATACCTTACCCTTATCCTAACCCTAACCCTAACACTTACCCTTACCCTAACCCCTACGCTAACTCTAACCCTAACCCTAACCCTAACCCTAACCCTAACCCTTACCCTAAACCTAACCCTAACTCAAACCTAAGACTAAACCTTATCTTAACCCTAACCCTAAACCTAAACCTTACCCTAACCCTAACGCTAACCCTAACTCTTACCCTAACCCTAACCCTAACCATTACCCTTAGCCTAACCCTAACCCTACCCTAAGCCTAAAATTAACCCAAACTTTACCCTAAGTCTTACCCTTCCCCTAACCCTAACCCTAACCTTAAACCTAACCCTAACCCTAACCAAAACACTTAGCCTTACCCTAACCCTAACCCTAACCCTTACTCTAACCCAAACCCTAACACTAACACTAACCCTTACCCTAATCCTAACCCTAACCCCTAACCCTACCCCTAAACCTAAACCTAACTCTAACCTCTAACCCTAACCCTAACCCTAACCCTAACCCTAATCCTTACCCTAACCCTAACCATAACCCGTACCCTAATCCTAACCCTAACCCTAACCCTAAACCTAAACCTAACCCTAACCCTAACCCTAACACTAAACCTCACTCTAATCCTAACCCTAACCCTAAACCTTACCCTTACCCTTACCCTAAACCCAACCCTAAACCTAACCCTATCCCTAACCCTAACCTTAACCCTAACCCTTACCCTTATCCTAACCCTAATCCTAACCCTAACACTTACCCTTACCCTAACCCCTACCCTAACACTTACCCTAACCCTTCCTTACCCAAACCCTAACCCTAATCCTAACTCTTACCCTTATCCTAACCCTAAACCCAACTCTAACAGTAACGCTAAACCTAACTCTTTCCCTTAACCTAAACCTAACCCTAACCCTAAACCTCAACCTTACCCTTTCCCTAAACCAAACCCTAACCCTTACCCTAAACCTAACCCTAACCTTAACTGTAACCCTAACACTTACCCTTACCCTAACCCTAACCTTAACCCTACACCTAACCTTACCCTAACTCTTACCCTTACCCTAACCCTAAACCTGACCCTAACCCTTACCCTTACCCTCAACCTAACCCTAAACTTAACCCTAACCCTAACCCAAACCTTACCCCTTATCCTTACCCTTACCCTAACCCTAACCATATCCCTAACCCTAACATTAAACTTAACCCTACCCTAACTCTAACCCTAACACTAACCCTAACCCTAACCTAACCCTTATCCTTACCCTAACCCTAACCCTAACCCTAAATCTAACCCTAACCCTTACCCTAATCCTAGCCCTAACCCTAACCCTAACCGTAACCCTAACCCTTACCCTTAACCTAAACCTAATCCTAACCCTAACCCTTACCCTTACCCTAATCCTAACCCTAACCCTAACCCTAACCTTACCCTTACTCTAACCCTAACCCTAACCCTTACCCTAAACCTAACCCTAACTATAACCCTAACCCTTACCCTTACCCTGAACCTAACTCTAACCCTAACCCTAACCCTAACCCTAACCCTTAATCTTATCCTAACCCTAACCCTAACACTTACCGTTACCCTAACACCTACTCTAACCCTAACCCTAACCCTAAAACTAACCCTAACCCTTACCCTTACCCTAACCCCAACCCTAAATATAACCCTAACACTTCCCCTTACCCTTACCCTAACCCTAAACCTAACCCTAACCTAACCATAACCCTAAGCCTTACCCTTACCCTTACCCTAACCCTAACCCTAACCCTAACCCTAACCCTTACCTTACCCTAACCCTAAACCTAACCCTAACCCTAACCCTAACCCTAACCCTAACCCTTTCCCATACCCTAAACCTAACCCTAACCCTAAATCTCAACCTTACACTTACCCTAAACCTAACCCTAACCCTTGCCCTAAACCTAACCCTAACCCTAACCCTAACCCTTAGCCTTACCCTAACCCTAACCCTAACCCTAACCCTTACCCTAACACTAACCCTAACCCTAACCCTAACCCTAACCCTTACCCTAAATCTAACCCTAACTCTTACCCTTACCCTAACCCTAACTATAACCATAACACTTACCCTTACACTTACCCTAACACTGTACCTAAACCTAACCCTAAAACTAACCCTAACCCTTAACATTACCCTAACCCTAATCCTACCCCTAACCCTTACCCTTATCCTAACCCTAACCCTAACACTTACCCTTACCCTAACCCCTTCGCTAACCCTAACCCTAACCCTAAATCTTAACCTAACCCTAACCCCAATCCTAACCCTTACCCTTACCATTACCCTAAACCTAAACCTAACCCTAACCCTAACCCTAACCCTTACCCTTAACCTAACCCTAACCCAGCCCTAACCCTAACACTAAAACTAAACTTTACCCTAAACAAAACCCTAACCCTTACCCTAAACCTAACCCTAACCCTAAACCTAACCCTTACCCTAACCCTAACGCTAACCCTAACGTTTACCCTAAACCTAACCCTAACCCTAACCCATACCCTTAGCCTAACCCCAACCCTAACCCTAAGCCTAACACTAACCCTACCTTAACCCTAACCCTTACCCTTCCCCTAACCCTAACCCTAACCCTAAACTTAAACCTAACCCTAACCCTAACCCTAACCCTTAGCCTTACCCTAACCCTAACCCTAACCCTTACCCTAACCTTAACCCTATCACTAACCCTAACCCTTACCCTAACCCTAAACCTAACCCTAACCCCTAACCCTAACCCTAATCCTAACCCTAACCCTAACCCTAACCGTTACACTTACCCTAACCCTAACCCTAAACTTTACCCTTATCCTAACCCTAACCATAACACTTACCCTTACCCTAACCCCTACGCCAACCCTAACCCTAACTCTAAACTTTAACCTAACCCTAACCCCAACCCTAACCCTTACCCTTAACATTACCCTAACCCTAAACCTAACCCTAAACCTAACCCTAATCCTTACCCTTACCCTAACCGTAACCCTAACCCTAACCCTAACACTAAACTAACCCTTACCCTAAACATAACCCTAACCCTTACACTAAACCTAACCCTAACTATAACCCTAACACTTACCCTTACCCTTACCCTCACCCTAAACCTAATCCTAACCCTAACCCTAAACCTTACCCTTACCTTAACCCTAACCCTAAACCTAACCCTTACCCTTACCCTAACGCTAACCCTAACCCTTAACCTAACACTAACCCTAACCCTAACCCTTACCCTTAGCCTAACCCTAACCTATCCGTAAGCCTAACACTAACCCTACCTTAACCCTAACCCTTACCCTTACCCTAACCCTAACCCTAACCCTAACCTTAAACCTAACCCTAACCCTAACCCTTAGCCTTAATCTAACCATAACCCTAATCCTTACCCTAAACTAACCCCAACACTAACCCTAACCCTTACCCTAACCCTAACCCAAATCCTAACCCCTAACCCTAAACCTAAACCTTACTCTAACCCTAACCCTAACCCTAACCCTAAACCTTACACTAACCCTAAACCGAATCCTTACCCTAACCCTAACCTTAACCCTAAACTCAACTGTAACCCTAACCCTAGCCCTAACCTTAACCCTAACCCCTAACCCTAACCCTACACCTAACTCTAACCCTAACCCTAATCCTAACCCTAAACCTTACCCTAACCCTGACCCTACAACTAAAAATAACACTAACCCTTACACTAAACCTAACCCTAACCCTAACCCTAACCCTAAGCGTAACCCTAACCCTCACCCTTACCCTAACCCTAACCCTAACCCTACACCTAACCCTTACCCTAACACTTACCCTTACCCTTACCCTAACCATAAACCTAACCCTAACCCTTACCCTTACCCTCACCCTAATAATAACCTTAACCCTAACCCTAACCCTAACCCTAACCCTTACCCTAACCCCAACCCTTACTCTAACCCTAACCCTTACCCTAACCCTAACCCTAACTATACCCTAAACCTTACCTTTACCCTAACCCTAAACCTAACCCTAACCTTAACCCTAACCCTTACACTAACCCTAACACTAAACCTTACCCTTACCCTTACCCTAATCCTAACCCTTACCCTTACCCTAACGCTAACCCTAACCCTTACCCTAAACCAAACCCTAACCCTAACCCTAACACTTCCCCTTACCCTAACCCCTACCCTAACACTTACCCTATCCGTAACCCTTACCCTAACCCTAACCCTCACACTAACCCTTACCCTTACTCTAACCCTAAACCTTACACTAACCCTTATCCTAAACTTTCCCTTATCCTAAACCTAACCCTAACCCTAAACCTCAACCTTACCCTTTCCCTAAACCTAACACTAACCCTAACACTAAACCTAACCCTAACCCTAATCCTAACCCTAAGCGTAACCCTAACCCTTACCCTTACCCTAACCATAACCCTAACCCTAACCCTAACCCTATCCCTTACCCTTACCCTCACCCTAATAATAACCTTAACCCTAACCCTCACCCTAACCTTAACCCTTATCTTTTCCCTAACCCTAACCCTAACCCTAACCCTAACCCTAACCCTAAACATAACCCTAACCCTAAACCTAAACCTTACCCTTACCCTAAACCTAAACCTAACCCTAACCCTAACCCTTACCCTTAACCTAATCCTAACCCTAACCCTGACCCTAAACCTTACCCTTACTCTAACCCTAACCCTAACCCTTACGCTAACCCTAACCCTAACTATAACCCTAATCCTTACCCTTACCCTTACCTTAACATTACACCTAACCCTAACCTTAATCCTAACCCTTACACTAACCTTAACCTTACCTGTACCCTAAACCTAACCCTAACCCTAAACCTCAACCTTACCCTTTCCCTAAACCTAACACTAACCCTTACACTAAACCTAACCCTAACCCTAACCCTAACCCTAAGCGTAACCCTAACCCTCACCCTTACCCTAACCCTAACCCTAACCCTACACCTAACCCTTACCCTAACACTTACCCTTACCCTTACCCTAACCATAAACCTAACCCTAACCCTTACCCTTACCCTCACCCTAATAATAACCTTAACCCTAACCCTAACCCTAACCCTAACCCTTACCCTAACCCCAACCCTTACTCTAACCCTAACCCTTACCCTAACCCTAACCCTAACTATACCCTAAACCTTACCTTTACCCTAACCCTAAACCTAACCCTAACCTTAACCCTAACCCTTACACTAACCCTAACACTAACCCTTACCCTTACCCTTACCCTAATCCTAACCCTAACCCAAGCCTAACACTAACCCTACCTTAACCCTGACCCTTACCCTTACCCTAACCCTAACCCTAACCCTAACCTGAAACCTAAACCTAACCCTAACCCTTAGCCTTACCCTAACCCTAAACGTAAACCTTACCCTAACCCTAACCTTAACGTTAACCCTAAGCCTTACCCTAACCCTAACCCTAACACATACCCTTACCCTAACCCTAACCCTAACCCTAACCCTAACCCTAACACTTACCCTTACCCTAACACCTGCGCTAACCCTAACCCTAACCCTAAACCTTAACCTAACCATAACCCTAACCCTAACACTTACCCTTAACATTACCCTAACCCTAAACCTAACCCTAACCCTAACCCTAACCCTAACAATTACCCTTACCCTAACCCTAACTCTAACCATAACACTAAAACTAACCCTTAACCTAAACATAACCCTAACCGTTACCTTAAACCTAACCTAAACCAACCCTAACCCTTACCCTTACCTTAACCGTAACCCTATACCTTACACTTACCCTTACCCTAACGCTAACCCGAACCCCTACCCTAAACCTAAACGTAACCCTAACACATACCCTTACCCTAACACTAACCCTTAGCCTAACCGTTACCCTACACCTAACCCTAACCCAACCCTAACCCTTACCCTCACCTGAACCCTAACCCTAAACCTAACCGTCACCCTTACCCTAACGCTAAACCTAACCCTTACCCTGACCCTAACCCTAACACATACCCTTACCCTAACCCTAACCCTAAACCTAACCCTTACCCTTACCCTAACGCTAACCCTAACCCTTACCCTAAACCAAACCCTAACCCTAACCCTAACACTTCCCCTTACCCTAACCCCTACCCTAACACTTACCCTATCCGTAACCTTTACCCTAACCCTAACCCTAACACTAACCCTTACCCTTATTCTAACCCTAAACCTTACACTAACCCTAACCCTAATCCTAACTCTTTCCCTTATCCTAAACCTAACCCTAACCCTAAACCTCAACCTTACCCTTTCCCTAAACCTAACACTAACCCTAACACTAAACCTAACCCTAACCCTAATCCTAACCCTAAGCGTAACCCTAACCCTTACCCTTACCCTAACCATAACCCTAACCCTAACCCTAACCCTATCCCTTACCCTTACCCTCACCCTAATAATAACCTTAACCCTAACCCTCACCCTAACCTTAACCCTTATCTTTTCCCTAACCCGAACCCTAACCCTAACCCTAAACCTAACCCTAACCCTAACCCTTACCCTAACCCTAACCATAACCCTAAACCTAACAATAACAACCCTTACCATAAACCTAAACCTTACCCTTACCCTAACCCTAACCCTAACCTTTACCCTTACCCTAACCCTAACCCTAACCCTAACCCTGACAATAACTTTAACCCTTACCATAAACCTAAAACATACCCTTACCCTAACCCTAACCCTAACCCTACCTCTTACCCTAACCCTAACCCTAACCCTAACCCTAACCCTAACAATAACCTTAACCCTAACCATAAACCTAAACCTTACCCTTACCCTAACCCTAACCCTAACACTTACCCTTACCCTAAACCTAACCCTAACCCTAAATTTAAACCTAACCTTACCCTAACCCTAACCCTAACCCTAACCGTAAACCTAACCCTTACCCCTACCGTAAACCTAACCCTAACCCAAACCTAACACTTACACTTACCCTAATCCTAACCCTAACCCTAAACCTTACCCTGAATCTAACCCTAACCCTAACCCTTACCCTAACCCTAACACTAACTATAACCCTAACCCTTACCATTACCCTTACCCTAATCCTAAACTTAACCTTAACCCTAACCCTAACCCTAAACCTAACCCTTACCCTAAACCTAACCCTAACCCTAACCCTTACCCTTACCCTAATCCTAACCCTAACCCTAACCCTAAACCTTACCCTTACTCTAACCCTAACCCTTACCCTAACCCTAACCCTAACTATAACCCTAACCCTTACCTTACATAACCCTAAACCTAACCCTAACCTTAACCCTAACCCTTACACTAACCCTAACACTAACCCTTACCCTTACCCTTACCCTAACCCTAACCCTAACCCAAACCTAACACTAACCCTACCTTAACCCTGACCCTTACCCTTACCCTAACCCTAACCCTAACCCTTACTCTTATCCTCACCCTAACCCTAACCCTAAACTTATACTTAACCCTAACCCTAGCCCTAACCCTTACCCTTACCCTAAGCCTAACCCTAACCCTAACCCAAACCCTTACCCTAACCCTTAAGGTAACCCTAAACCTAACCCTTACACTAACCCTAACCTTAATCCTAACCCTAACCATTACCTTACCCTAACCCTAACCTTAACCCTAACCCGAAAACTAACCATAAACCTAACCGTAACCGTAACCCTAACCCTTACCCTAACCCTAACCCTAACCCTAACCAAAAACCTAACCCTAACCCTAACCCTAACCCTAACTCTTACCCTTACCCTAACCCTAACCCTAAACCTAAACCTAACCCTTACCCTTAGCCTCACAATAACCCTAAACTTAACCCTAACCCTAACCCAAACCCTTATTCTTACCCTAACTCTAACCCTAACCCTAAACCTAACCCTAACCCTAAACCCAACCCTTACCCTTACCCTAACCCTAACCCTAAACCTAACCCTAACCCTTACCCTAACCCTAATCCTAACTCTAACCCTTACCCTTGCCTAATCCTAACCCTAACCCTAAGCCTAAAACTAACCTTACCTTAACCCTAACCCTTACCCATATCCTAACCCTAACCCTAACCCTAACACTTACGCTTACCCTAACCCCTACCCTAACCCTAACCCTAACCCTAAACCTTAACCTAACCCTAACCCTAACCCTAACCCTTACGCTTAACCTAACCCTAACCCTAACACTAACAGTAAAAGTTACCCTTACCATAACCCTAACCCTAACCCTAACACTAAAACTTACCCTTACCCTAAACATAACCCTAA
>JANJXV010000525.1:597500-668142 GCA_024803745.1 Megascapheus bottae
CTAACCTCTAACCCTAACCCTAACCCTAACGTTAACCCTAACCCTTACCCTTATCCTAACCCTAACCCTAACCCTACCACTTACCCTTACCCTAACCCCTACCCTAACCCTTACCCTAGCCCTAAACTTTAACCTTACCCTAACGCTAACCCTTACCCTTACCCTAACCCTAAACCTAACTCTAACCTTAACCCTTTCCCTTACCATAACCCTAAACCTAACCCTAACCCTAAACCTTAACCTTACACTAATCCTAACCCTAACCTTTAACCTAAACCTAACCCTAACCTAACCCTAACAGTCACCCTAACCCTTACCCTAACCCTAACCCTAAACCTAACCTGTAACACTAACCAAAACCCTAAACTCAAACCCTAACCCTAACCCTAACGTTAACCCTAACCCTTACCCTAACCCTAACCCTAAACTTAACCCTAACCCTAACCCTATCCTTAACACTTATCCTTACCCTAACCCTAACTCTAACCCTAAACCTTACCCTTACCCTTACCCTAACCCTAACCCTAACCCTAACATTAACCCTAACCCTTACCCTAACTCTAACCCTAACCCTAACCCTAACGCTAACCTAAACCTTATCCTTACCATAACCCTAAGTCTAACCCTAACTGTAAACCTAACCCTAACCCTAAACCTAAACCTTACCCTTAACCTAACTGTTACCCTAAATCTAACCCTAACCCGTACCCTTACCCTAACCCTAACCCTAACCGTAACCCTAACCCTTACCCTTACCCTAAACCTAACCCTAACCCTTACCCTTACACTAACCCTAACCCTAACCCTAACCCTAACCCTAAACCTTACCCTTACCCTAACCCTAACCCTTACCCTTACCCTAACCCTAACCCTAACTCTAATCCTAACCCTTACCCTTACCCTTAGCCTAACCCTAACCCTAAACCTAACACTTACTCTTACCCTAACCCCTTCACTAACCATAACTCTAACCCTAACCCTAACCCTTACCCTTCGCCTTACCCTAACCCTAAACCTAACTCTAACCATAACCCTAACCCTTACCCTTAACCTTACCCTAACCCTAATCCTAAACCTAACACTTACCCTTACCCTAACTCCTTCCCTACCCCTACCCCTAACCCTAACCCTAACCCTAAACCTTACCCTTACCCTAACCCTAACCCTTACCCTAACCCTAACCCTAACTCTAACCCTAACCATAACCCTTAGCCAAACCCTAACCCTAACCCTAACCCTAAGCCTTACCCTTACCCTAACCCTTACCCTTACCCTAAACCTAACACTAACCCTAACCCTAACCCTTCCCCTTCCCCTTCCCCTTACCCTAACCCTAAACCTAACCCTAACCCTAACCCTAACCCTTACCCTTAACCTTACCCTAAACCTAATCATAAACTTAACACTTACCCTTACCCTAACACCTTCACTACCCCTACCCCTAACCCTAACCCTAAACCTTAACTTAACCCTAACCCTAACCCTAACCCTTAGCCTTACCCTAATCGTAACCCTAAACCTAACCCTAACCGTAACCCTAAACCTAACCCTAAACCTAACCCTAACCCTAACCCTAACACTTACCCTAACCGTAAACTTATCCCCAACACTAAACCTAACCTTAACCCTAACCCTAACCCTTACAATTAACCTAACCCTAACACTAAACCTAACCCTAAACCTAACCCTAACCCTAACCCTTACACTAACGCTAATCCTAAACCTAACCCTAACACTTAACCTTATCCTAGCCCTAACCCTAACCCTAACCCTAACACTAACACTAATCTTAAACCTAACCCTTAACCTTACCCTAACCCTAACCCTAACCCTAACCTTAAACCTAAACCTAACCCTAACCCTAACCCTTACCCTTACCCTAACCCTAACCCTTACCCTAACACTAACCCTAACTCTAACCCTAACCCTTACCCTTACCATAACCCTAAACCTAACCATAACCTTAACCCTAACCCTTACCCTTACCCTAACCCTAACTTTAACCCTAACCATAACACTAAAGGTTACCCTTACCCTAAACATAACCCTAACCCTTACCCTAAACCTAACCCTAACCCTAACCGTAACCCTTACCCTTACCTTAACCCTAACCCTAACCCTTACCCTTTCCCTAACGCTAACCCTAACCCTTACCTAACCCTAACACTAAACCTAACACATACCCTTACCCTAACCCTAACCCTAACCCTAAATCTAACCCTAACCCTCACCATAGCACTAACCCTAACACTAACCCTAACCTTAAGCCTAACTCTTACCCTTATCCTAAACCTTACTCAAACCCTAACACTTACCCTTACTCTAACCCCTATCCTAAACCTAACCCTAACTCTAAACCTTAACCTAACCCTAACCCTAACCCTAACCCTGACCCTTAACCTAACGCTAAACCTAAACCTTACCCTAACCCTAACCCTAACACTAACCGTAACCCTAAACCTTACACTAAAACTAACCCTAACCCTACCCTTACAATAATCCTAAACTTAACAACAAGACTAAACCTAACCCTAACCCTAACTCTAACACTTACCCTTACCCTAACCCTAACCCTAAACCTAACCCTAACCCTAACTCTTACCCTAACCTTAACCCTAACCCTTACCATTACCCTAACCCTAACCCTAACCCAAAGCCTAACACTAACCCTAACTTAACCCTGACCCTTACCCTTACCCTAACCCTAACCCTAACCCTAACCTGAAACTTAACCCTAACCCTAACCCTTAGCCTTACCCTAACCCTAACCGTAAACCTTACCCTAAACCTAACCCTAACACTAACCCTAAGCCTTACCCTAACCCTAACCCTAACCCTAATCCCTAACCCTAACCCTAACCCTAAACCCTACCCCTAACCCTAAACCTAACTCTAACCCTAACCCTAACCCTAACCCCAAAACTAACCCTTACCCTAACCCTAACCCTAAACCTTACCCTAAACCTAACCCTAACCCTAACCTTAACCGTACCCTAACCCTAACCCTAACCCTAACCTTAACCCTAACCCTAACACTAAGAGTTGCCCTTACCCTACCCCTAACCCTAAACCTAACCCTAAACCTAATCCTAACCCTAACCCTAAACCTAATCCTTACCCTTACCCTAACCCTAAACCTAAACCTAACCTCTAACCCTAACACTAACCCTAACCTCTAACCCTAACCCTAACCCTAACCCTAACCCTAAACCTTACCCTAAACCTAACCCTAACCCTAACCCTAAACCTTACCCTAAACCTAACCCTAACCCTAACCCTAAGCCTAACCCTTACCCTTACCCTAATGCTAAACCAAACCCTAAACCTAACCCTAACCCTAACCCTAAACCTTACTCTTACCCTAACCCTAACCCTAACCATAATCCTAATCCTTACCCTTACCCTAACCCTAACCTAACCCTTACCCTAAACCTAACCCTATCTTTAACCCTAACCCTAAACCTAACCCTAACCCTAACCCTAAACTTAACCCTTTCCCTTACCCTAACCCTAACCCTAACCCTAAACCTTACCCTAAACCTAACCCTAACCCTAACCCTAACCATAACACTATCCCTTAACCTAACCCTAACCCTAAACCTAACCCAAACCCTTGCCTTTACCCTCACCCTAACCCTAACCTTAACCCTAACCCTAACCCTATCCTGAACCCTTATCCTTACCCTAACCCTAAACCTAAGCCTAAACCTAACCATAACCCTTACCCTTACCCTACCCCTAACCCTAACCCTAACCCTAACATTAACCCTAACCCTTAGCCTAACTCTAACCCTAACCCTAAACCTAACGCTAACCTAACCCTTATCCTTACCTAACAATAACCATAACCCTAACCCTAAACCTAATCCTAACCCTAAACCTAAACCTTACCCTTAACCTAACCCTAACTTTATTCTAACACTAACCCTTACACTTACCCTAACCCTAACCCTAACCCTAAACCTAACTCTAACCCTAAAGGTAACCCTAACCCTTACCCTTACCCTAAACCTAACCCTAACCCTAACCCTTACCCTTACCCTAACCCTAACCCTAACAATAACCCTAAACCTTACCCTTACCCTAACCCTAACCCTAACCCTTACCCTAACCCTAACCCTAACTCTATCCCTAACACTTACCCTTACCCTTACCCTAACCCTAAACCTAACCCTTACCCTAACCCTAAACCTTACCCGTCCCCTAACCCTGACCCTAACCCTAACCCTAAACCTTTCCCTTACCCAAACCCTAACCCTAACCCTTACCCTAACCCTAACCCTAACTCTAACCCTAACACTTACCCTTACCCTTACCCTAACCCTAAACCTAACCCTAACCCTATCCCTTACCCTTACCCTAAACCTAACCCTAACCTAACCCTAACCCTAACCCTTACCATAACCCTAACCCTAACCCTAACACATACCCTTACCCTAAACCTAACCCTAACCCTAACCGTAACCCTAAACCTAACCATAACCTAACCCTAACCCTAACCCTAACCCTAACCCTTACCCTAACCCTAACTGTAACCCTAACCCTAACCCTAATCCTACCTCAACCCTGACCCTTACACTTACCCTTACCCTAACCCTAACCCTAACCCTAACCCTAACCTGAAACCTAACCCTAACCCTAACCCTTAGCCTTACCCTAACCCTAACCGTAAACCTTACACTAACCCTTACCCTAACACTAACCCTAACCCTTACCCTAACCCTAACCCTAACCCTAAACCGTAACCCTAACCCTAAACCTAACTCTAACCCTAACCATAACCCTAACCCCAAAACTAACCCTTACCCTAACCCTAACCCTAAACCTTACCCTAAACCTAACCCTAACCCTAACCTTAGCCGTACCCTAACCCTAACCCTAACCCTAACACTAACCTTAACCCTAACCCTAACACTAAGAGTTGCCCTTACCCTACCCCTAACCCTAAACCTAACCCTAAACCTAATCCTAACCCTAACCCTAAACCTAATACTTACCCTTACCCTAACCCTAAACCTAATCCTAACTTCTAACCCTAACCCAAACCCTAACCTCTAACCCTAACCCTAACCCTAACGTTAACCCTAACCCTTACCCTTATCCTAACCCTAACCCTAACCCTAAACCTTACCCTAAACCTAACCCTAAACCTAACCCTAACCCTAACCCTTACCCTAACCTAAAACTAACCCTAACCCTAACCCTAAACTTAACCCTTTCCCTTACCATAAGACTAACCCTAACCCTAAACCTTAACCTTACCCTAAACCTAACCCTAACCCTTACCCTAACCCTAACCTTAACCCTAACCCAAACCCTAACCTCTAACCCTAAACCTAACCCTAACGTTAACCCTAAACCTTACCCTTATCCTAACCCTAACCCTAACCCTACCACTTGCCCTTACCCTAACCCCTACCCTAACCCTTACCCTAACCCTAAACTTTAACCTAACCCTAACCCTAACCCTTACCCTTACCCTAACCCTTACCCTTACCCTAACCCTAACCCTAACTCTAACCCTAACCCTTACCCTTACCATAACCCTAAACCTAATCATAACCTTAACCCTAACCCTTACCCTTCCCCTAACCCTAACTTTAACCCTAACCCTAACACTAAAGGTTACCCTTACCCTAAACATAACCCTAACCCTTACCCTAAACCTAACCCTAGCCCTAACCGTAACCCTTACCCTTACCCTTACCTTAAACCTAACACTAACCCTTAGGCTTTCCCTAACGCTAAACCTAACCCTTACCTAATCCTAACACTAAACCTAACACATACACTTACCCTAACCCTAACCCTAACCCTAACCCTAAATCTAACCCTAAGCCTCACCATAGCACTAACCCTAACACTAACCCTAACCTTAAGCCTAACCCTTACCCTTATCCTAAACCTAACCCAAACCCTAACACTTACCCTTACCCTAACCCCTATCCTAAACCTAACCCTAACTCTAAACCTTAACCTAACCCTAACCCTAACCCTAACCCTGACCCTTAACCTAACGCTAAACCTAAACCTTACCCTAACCCTAACCCTAACACATACCCTTACCCTAACACTAACACTAACCGTAACCCTAAACCTTACACTAAAACTAACCCTAACCCTAAACCTTACAATAATCTTAAACTTAACAACAAGACTAAACCTAACCCTAACCCTAACTCTAACCCTTACCCTTACCCTAACCCTAAACCTAAACCTAACCCTAACCCTAACTCTAAATCTTACCCTAACCTTAACCCTAACCCTTACCATTACCCTAACCCTAACCCTAACCCAATGCCTAACACTAACCCTACCTTAACCCTGACCCTTACCCTTACACTAACCCTAACCCTAACCCTAACCTGAAACCTAACCCTAACCCTAACCCTTAGACTTACCCTAACCTTTAGCCTTAACCTAACCCTAACCGTAAACCTTACCCTAACCCTAACCCTAACACTAACCCTAACCCTTACCCTAACCCTAACCCTAACCCTAAACCCTACCCCTAACCCTAAACCTAACTCTAACCCTAACCCTAACCCTAACCCCAAAACCAACCCTTACCCTAACCCTAACCCTAAACCTTACCCTAAACCTAACCCTAACCCTAACTTTAACCGTACCCTAACCCTAACCCTAACCCTAACCTTAACCCTAACCCTAACACTAAGAGTTGCCCTTACCCTACCCCTAACCCTAAAACTAACCCTAAACCTAATCCTAATCCTAACCCTAAACCTAATCCTTACACTTACCCTAACACTAAACCTAAACCTAACCTCTAACCCTAAACCAAACCCTAACCTCTAACCCTAACCCTAACCCTAACGTTAACCCTAACCCTTACCCTTATCCTAACCCTAACCCTAACCCTAAACCTTGCCCTAAACCTAACCCTAACCCTAACCCTAACCCTAACCCTTACCCTTACCCTAATGCTAAACCAAACACTAAACCTAACCCTAACCCTTACCCTTACCCTAAACCTAACCCTAACCCTAACCCTAACCCTAAACCTTACTCTTAAGCTAACCCTACCACTAACCATAATCCTAATCCTTACCCTTACCCTAACCCTAACCTAACCCTTACCCTAAACCTAACCCTATCTTTAACCCTAACCCTAAACCTAACCCTAACCTTAGCCCTAAACTTAACCCTTTCCCTTACCCTAACCCTAACCCTTACCCTAACCGTAACCCTAAACCTTACCCTAAACCTAACCCTAACCCTAACCCTAACCGTAACACTAACCCTTACCCTAACCCTAACCCTAAACCTAACCCAAACCCTTGCCTTTACCCTCACCCTAACCCTAACCTTAACCCTAACCCTAACCCTATCCTGAACCCTTATACTTACCCTAACCCTAACCCTAAGCCTAAACCTAACCATAACCCTTACCCTTACCCTACCCCTAACCCTAACCCTAACCCTAACATTAACCCTAACCCTTACCCTAATTCTAACCCTAACCCTAAACCTAACGCTAACCTAACCCTCATTCTTACCCTAACAATAACCATAACCCTAACCCTAAACCTAATCCTAAACCTAAACCTAAACCTTACCCTTAACCTAACCCTAACTTTATTCTAACCCTAACCCTTACCCTTACCCTAACCCTAACCCTAACCCTAAACCTAACTCTAAACCTAAAAGTAACCCTAACCCTTACCCTTACCCTAAACCTAACCCTAACCCTAACGCTAACCCTTACCCTTACCCTAACCCTAACCCTAACCCTAACCCTAAACCTTACCCTTACCCTAACCCTAACCCTAACCCTTACCCTAACCCTAACCCTAACTCTAACCCTAACACTTACCCTTACCCTTACCCTAACCCTAACCCTAAGCCTAACCCTAACACTAACCTTAACCCTAATCCTTACCCTTATCCTAACCCTAACCCTAACCCTAACCTTAAACCTAACCCTAACCCTAACCCTTACCCTTACCCTTACCATAACCCTTACCCTTACCCTAACCCTAACTTTAACCCTAACCCTAACACTAAAATTTACCCTTACCCTAAACATAACCCTAACCCTTACCCTAAACCTAACCGTAGCAATATCCAAAATCCTTACCCTTACCTTAACCCTAACCTAACCCTTACCCTTTCCCTAACGCTAACCCTAACCCTTACCCTAACCCTAACACTAAAACTAACACATACCCTTACCCTAACCCTAACCCTAACCCTAACAGTAACCCTAAACCTAACCCTAAACCCGACCCTAACCCTAACCCTAACCCTTACCCTAACCCTAACCCTAATCCTAACACTAACCCTTACCCTGACCCTAACCCTAACCCTAAACCTAAACCTAACCCTAACCTTAACCTTAACCCTAAACCTTACCCTTACTCTAACCCTAACCCTAACCCTAACCCTTAAACTAACCCTAACACTAACCCTAAAACCTAACCCTTACCTAACGCTAACCCTAACCCTAACCCTCACCATAACACTAACCCTAACCCTAACCCCTAACCCTAACCCTAACCTTAACCCTAACCCTTACCCTTATTCTAAACCTAACCCTAACCCTAACACTTACCCTTACCTAACCCCTATCCTAAACCTAACCCTAACTCTAAAACTTAACCTAACCCTAACCCTAACCCTGACCCTTAACCTAACGCTAAACCTAAACCTTGCCCTAACCCTAACACATACCCTTACACTAACCCTAACCCTAACACTTACCGTAACCCTCAACGTTACACTAAACCTCACCCTAACCCTACCCCTTACAATAATCCTAAACTTAACCCCAAGACTAAACCTAACCCTAACCCTAACCCTTACCCTTACCCTAAACCTAACCCTAACCTTACCCTTACCCTTATCGTAACCCTAACCGTAACCCTAACACTTACCCTTACCTAACCCCTACCGTACACCTAACCCTAACCCTAAACCTAACACTAACCCTAACCCTTACCCTAACCCTAACCCTAAACCCTAACCCTAACCCTAACCCTAAACCTAACTCTAACGCTAACCCTAACCCTTATCCTAACTCTAACCCTAAACCTTACCCTAAACCTAACCCTAACCCTAACCTTAACCGTAACCCTAACCCTAACCCTAACCCTAACCTTAACCCTAACCCTAACACTAACCGTTGCCCTTGCCCTAACCGTAACCCTAAACCTAACCCTAAACCTAACCCTAACCCTAACCCTAAACCTAATCCTTACCCTAACCCTAACCATAAAACTAAACTAACCTCTAACCCTAACCCAAACCCTAACCTCTAACCCTACCCTAAACCTAACATTAACCCAAACCCTTACAATTATCCTAACCATAACCATAACCCTAACCCTAACACTTACCCTTACCCTTACCCTAACCCCTACCCTAACCCTTACCCTAACCCTTACCCTTACCGTAACCCTAACCCTTACACTTACCCTAACCCTTAACCTAACTCTAACCGTAACCCTAAACTTAACCATTTCCCTTACCCTAACCCTAATCCTAACCCTAACCCTAAACCTTATCCTTTCCCTAAACCTAACCCTAACCCTTACCCTAACCCTAACCCTAACCCTAACCCTAACCCTCACCCTAACCCTAACCTGAACCATAACCCAAACTCTAACCTCTAACCCTAACCCTAACCCTAACGTTAACCCTAACCCTTACCCTTATCCTAACCCTAACCATAACCCTACCACTTACACTTACCCTAACCCCTACCCTAACCATTACCCTAACCCTAAACTTTAACCTTACCCTAACGCTATCCCTTACCCTTACCCTAACCCTAAACCTAACCTAACCCTAACCGTAACCCTAACCCTTACTCTAACCCTAACCCTAAACCTAACCCTAAACCTTACCCTTACCCTCACCCTAACCCTAACGTTAACCCTAACCCCAACCCTATCCTTAACCATTACCCTTACCCTAATGCTAACCCTAACCCTAAACCTAACCCTAACCCTTACCCTTAACCTAACCCTAACCCTAACCCTAACCCTTACTCTTACCCTAATCCTAAACCTAACCCTAACCCTAATCCTTAACCTTACCCTAACCCTAACCTAACCCTTACCCTAACCCTAACCCTAACTTTAACGCTAACCCTTAACCTTACCCTTACCCTAACCCTAAACCTAACTCTAACCCTAAACCTAAACTTAACCCTTTCACTTACCCTAACCCTAACCCTAACCTTACCCTAACCCTAACCCTAAACCTTAACCTAAATCTAAACCTAACCCTAACCGTAACCCTAACCCTTACCGTAACCCTAACCGTAAACCTAACCCTAAACCTTGCCCTTACCCTCACCCTAACCCTAACCTTAACCCTAACCCTAACCCTATCCTTAACCCTTATCCTTACCCTAACCCTAACCCTAAGCCTAAACCTAACCATAACCCTTACCCTTACCCTACCCCTAACCCTAACCCTAACATTAACCCTAACCCTTACCCTAACTCTAACCTTAACCCTAAACCTAACGCTAACCTAACCCTTATCCTTACCCTAACAATAACCATAACCTTAACCCTAAACCTAATCCTAACCCTAAACCTAAACCTTACCCTTAACCTAACCCTGACCTTAATCTAACCCTAACCCTTACCCTTACCCTAACCCTAACCCTAACACTAAACCTAACTCTAACCCTAAACATAACCCTAACCCTTACCCTTACCCTAAACCAAACCCTAACCCTAACCCTAACACTTACCCTTACCCTAACCCTAACCCTAACCCTAACACTAAAACTTTCCCTTACCCTAAACATAACCCTAACCCGTACCCTAAACCTTACCCTAACCCTAACCCTATCCCTTACCCTTACCTTAACCCTAACCATAATACTAAACCTTACACTTACCCTAACGCTATCCCTAACCCTTACCCTAACTCTAACCCTAATCCTAAACCTAACGCTAACCTAACCCTTAACCTTACCCTAACAATAACCCTAACCCTAACCCTAAACCTAATCCTAACCCTAAACCTAAACCTTACCCTTAACCTAACCCTAACCTTAATCTAACCCTAACCCTTACCGTTACCCTAACCCTAACCCTAACCCTAACCTAAACCTAACTCTAACCCTAAACGTAACCCTAACCCTTACCCTTACCCTAAACCTAACACTAACCCTAACCCTAACCCTTACCCTTACCCAAACCCTAACCCTAACCCTAAACCTTACCCATACCCTAACCCTAACCCTAACCCTTACCCTAACCCTAACACTAACTCTAAACCTAACACTTACCCTTCCCTTACCCTAACTCTAAACCTAAACTTAACCCTAACCCTTACCCTTACCCTTACCCTAAACCTAACCCTAACCTTCCCTTTACCATTATCGTAACCCTAACCCTAAACCTAACAATTACCCTTACCCTAACCCCTACCGTACACCTAACCCTAACCCTAACCCTAAAATTAACCCTAACCCTAACTCTAAACCTTACCCTTACCCTAACTCTAAACCTAAGCCTAACCAACACTAAAACTTACCCTTAACATAAACATAACCATAAACCTTACCATAAACCTAACCATAACCCTAACAATAACCCTTACCCTTACCTTAACCCTAACCCTAACCCTAACCCTAACCCATACCCTTAACCTAACGCTAACACTAAACCTTACCCTAACCCTAACCCTAACCCTAACATATACCCTTACCCTAACCCTAACCCTAAACCTAACCTTAACCCTAAACCTAACCCTAAACCTAACCCTAACCCTAAACCTAACCCTTACCCTAACCCGAACCCTAATCCTAATCCTAACGCTAACCCTTACCCTTACTATAACCCTAACCCTAAACCTAAACCTAACCCTAACCTTAACCTTAACCCTAACCCTTTCCCTTACTCTAACGCTAATCGTAACCCTAACCCATACCCTAAGCCTAACTCTAACCCTAACCATAACCATAACACTAACCCTAACCCTAACCCCTAACCCTAACCCTAACCATTACAATAATCCTAAACTTAACCCCAAGACTAAACCTAACCCTAACCCTAACTCTATAACCTTACCCTTACCCTAACCCTAAACCTAAACCTAACCCTAACCCTAACCCTAAACCTTACCCTAATCCTAACCCTAACCCTTAACCTTACCCTAACCCCAACCCTAATCCAAGGCCTAACACTAACCCTACCTTAACCCTGACCCTTAACCTTACCCTAACCCTAACCCTAACCCTTACCCTAACCCTTACCCTAATCCTAACCCTAAAACTAACCCTAACCCTTACCCTAACCCTAACCCTAACCCTAAACCCTCACCCTAATCCTAAACCTACCTCTAACCCTAACCGTAACCCTAACCCCAACCCTAACCCTTACCCTAACCCTAACCCTAAACTTTACCCTAAACCTAATCCTAACCGTAACCTTAACCGTAACCCTAACCCTAACCCTAACCCTAACCTTAACCCTAACCCTAACACTAACAGTTGCCCTTACCCTACCCCTAACCCTAAACCTAACCCTAAACCTAATCCTAACACTAACCCTAAACCTAATCCTTACCCTTACCCTAACCCTAAACCTAAACCTAACCTCTAACACTAACCCAAACCCTAACCTCTAACCCTAACCCTAACCCTAACGTTAACCCTAACCCTTACTCTTATCCTAATCCTAACCCTAACCCTAACACTTACCCTTACCTAACCCCTACCCGAACCCTTACCCTAACCTAACCCTTACCCTTACCCTAACCCTAACCCTTACCCTTACCCTAACCTAAAACTAACCCTAACCCTAACCCTAAACTTAACCCTTTCCCTTACCCTAACCTTAACCCTAACCCTAAACCTTACCCTTACCCTAAACCTAACCCTAACCCTTACCCTAAACCTAACCCTAACACTAACCCTAACCGTAACCCTAACACTTACCCTAACCTTAACCCTAAACCTTACCCTAACCCTTTCCCTTACCCTCACCCTAACCCTGACCTTAACCCTAACCCAAACCCTAACCTTTAAACCTAACCCTAACCCTAACGTTAACCCTAACCCTTACACTTATCCTAACCCTAACCCTAACCCAAACACTTACCCTTACCCTAACCGCTACCCTAACCATTACCCTAAACCTAACCCTTAACCTTACCCTAACCCTAACCCGTACCCTTACCCTAACCCTAAACCTAACCCTAACCCGAACCCTAACCTTGACCCTTTCCCTTACCCTAACCCTAACCCTAACCCTAAACCTTACCCTTACCCTAAACCTAACCTTAACCCTTACCCTAAACCTAACCCTAACCCTAACCCTAACCGTAACCCTAACCCTTACCCTAACACTAACCCTAAACCTAACCCTAACCCTTACCCACACCCTAATCCTAACCTTAACCCTAACACTAACCTTATCCTTAACCCTTATCCTTACCCTAATCCTAACCCTAAGCCTAAACCTTACCCTAACACTAACCCTAACCCTAACCCTAACCCTAAACCTAACTCTAACCCTAACCCTAACCCTTACCCTTACCCTAACCCTAACCCTAACCCTTGCCCTTACAGTAAACCTAAACCTAACCCTAACCCAAAACCTAACAATTACCCTTATACTAAACCTAACCCTAACCCTAACACTTACCCTTACCCTAACCCCTACCCTAACCCTAATTCTAACCCTAATCCTTACCCTTACCCTAAATTTAACCCGAACACTAAACCTAACCCTAAACCTAACCCTAACCCTTATCCTTACCCTAACTATAACCCTAACCCTAACTTTAAACGTAACCCTAACCCTAACCGTTACCCTAACCCTAACCCTATCCTAACCCTAACCTTTACCCTTACCCTAGCCTTAACCCTAACCCTAAGCCTAACCCCAACCCTAACCTTAACCCTAACCCTTACCCTTACCCTAACCTTAACCCTAACCCGAACCTCGCCCTTACCGTAACCCTAATGTAAACCTTACACTAACCCTAACCCTAAACCTAAACCTAACCCTTACCCTTACCCTAACCCTAACCCTAACCCTAACCCTAAACCTTACCCTTTACCTAAACCTATCCCTAACCCTTACCCTAAAACTAACCCTAACCCTAACCCTAACCCTAACCCTAATGCTTACCCTTACCTTAAACCTAACCCTAATCTTAACCCTTACCCTTGCCCTAAGGCTAACCCTAAACCTAAACCTAACCCTAACCCTAACACATACCCTTACCCTTACCCTAACCCAAACCCTAACCGTAACCCTAAACCTAACACTAAACCTAACCATAAACCTAACCCTAACCCTTACACTAACCCTAAACTTAACCCCAACATTAAACGTAACCTGAACCCTAACCCTAACCCTAACCCTAACCCTTACTCTTACCCTAACCATAATCCTAACCTTAAGCCTAACACTAACCCTACCTTAACCCTAACGCTTACCCTTACCCTTACCCTTACCCTAACCCTCTCCCTAACACTAACCTTAACCATAACCCTAACCCTAACATTAACCTTAACCATAACCCAAACCCTAACCCTTGCCCTTACCCTAACCCTAACCCTAAGTCTAACACTAACCCTAACCCTAACCCTAAGCCTAACCCTTACCTTTACCCTAACCCTAACCCTAAACCTAACCCTAACCCTAACCTTAACCCTCTCCCTAACACTAACCCTTATCCTAACCCTAACCCTTATTCTTACCCTAACCATAATCCTAACCTTAAGCCTAACCCTAACCCTAACCCTAACCCTTACCCTAACCCTAACCCTAACACTTACCCTAAACCTAACCCTAACCCTAACCTTAACCATAACCCTAACCCTAACATTAACCTTAACCATAACGCAAACCCTAACCCTTGCCCTTACCCTAACCCTAACCCTAAGTCTAACACTAACCCTAACCCTAACCCTAAACCTAACCCTTACCCTTACCCTAACCCTAACCATAACCCTAACCCTAAACCAAACCCTAACCTCTAACTCTAACCCTAACCCTATCCTTAACCCAATCCCTTACCCTTATCCTAACACTAACCCTAACCCGAACACTTACCCTTACCCTAATCTCTACACTAACCCTTACCCTAACCCTAACCGTTACCCTAACACTAACCCTAACCCTAACCCTTACACTTACCCTAACCCTAAACCTAACCCAAACCCTAACCCTAACCCTAACCTTTTCCCTTACCCTAAACCTAACCGTCAAACTTACACTTACCCTAAACCTAACCCTAACCCTTAACCTAACCCTAACCCTAACCATAACCATAACACTAACCCTAACCCTAACCCCTAACCCTAACCCTATCCCTAACCCTTACAATAATCCTAAACTTAACCCCAAGAATAAACCTAACCCTAACCCTAACTCTAACCCTTACCCTTACCCTAACCCTAAACCTAAACCTAACCCTAACAATAACCCTAACCCTTACCCTAATCCTAACCCTAACCCTTACCCTTACCCTAACCCCAACCCTAGTCCAAGGCCTAACACTAACCCTACCTTAACCCTGACCCTTACCCTTACCCTAACCCTAACCCTAACCCTTACCCTAACACTAAACCTAAAACTAACCCTAACCCTTACCCTAACGCTAACCCTAACCCTAAACTCTAACCCTAATCCTAAACCTAACTCTAACCCTAACCGTAACCCTAACCCCAACCCTAACCCTTACCCTAACCCTAACCCTAAACTTTACCCTAAACCTAACCCTAACACTAACCTTAACCTTAACCCTAACCCTAACCCTAACGCTAACCTTAATCCTAACCCTAACACTAACAGTTGCCCTTACCCTACCCCTAATCCTAAACCTAACCCTAAACCTAATCCTAACCCTAACCCTAAACATAATCCTTACCCTTACCCTAACCCTAAACCTAAACCTAACCTCTAAACCTAACCCAAACCCTAACCTCTAACCCTAACACTAACCCTAACGTTAAGCCTAACCCTTACTCTTTTCCTAACCCTAACCCTAACCCTAACACTTACCCTTACCTAACTCCTACCCTAACCCTTACCCTAACCTAACCCGTACCCTTATTCTAACACTAACCCTTACCCATACCCTAACCTAAAACTAACCCTAACCCTAACCCTAAACTTAACCCTTTCCCTTACCCTAACCCTAACCCTAACCCTAAACCTTACCCTTACCCTAAACCTAACCCTAACCCTTACCCTAAACCTAACCCTAACCCTAACCCTAACCCTAACCCTTACCCTAACCCTAACCTTAACCCTTACCCTAAACCTTACCCTTACCCTTACCCTAAACCCAACCCTAACCCTTACCCTAAACCTAACCCTAACCCTAACCCTAAACCTAACCCTAACCCTTACCCACACCCTAATCCTACCCTTAACCGTAACACTAATCTTATCCTTAACCCTTATCCTTACCCTAATCCTAACCCTAACCCTAACCCTAACCATTACCCTAACTGTAACCCTAACTCTAACCCTAACCCTTACCCTTACCCTAACCCTAACCCTAACCCTAACCCTTGCCCTTACCCTAAACCTAAACCTAACCCTAACCCTAAACCTAACAATTACCCTTATACTAACCCTAACCCTAACCATAACACTTACCCTTACCCTAACCCCTACCCTAACCTTAATCCTAACCCTAATCCTTACCCTAACCCTAAACTTAACCCCAACACTAAACCTAACCCTAAACCTAACCCTAACCCTTATCCTTACCCTAACTCTAACCCTAACACTAACTTTAACCGTAACCCTAACCCTAACCGTTACCCTAACCCTAACCCTAATCCTAACCCTAACCTTTACCCTTACCCTAGCCTTAACCCTAACCCTAAGCCTAACCCCAACCCTAACCTTAACCCTAACCCTTACCCTTACCCTAACCTTAACCCTAACCCGAACCTCGCCCTTCCCGTAACCCTAATGTAAACCTTACACTAACCCTAACCCTAAACCTAAACCTAACCCTTACCCTTACCCTAACCCTAACCCTAACCCTAACCCTAAACCTTACCCTTTACCTAAACCTATCCCTAACCCTTACCCTAAAACTAACCCTAACCCTAACCTAACCCTAACCCTAATGCTTACCCTTACCTTAAACCTAACCCTAACCCTAACCCTTACCCTTGCCCTAACCCTAACCCAACCCTAACCCTAACCCTTACCCTTACCCTAAACCTAACCCTAACCCTAACCCTAACCCTAACACTTACCCTTACCCTAAAAACTAAGCTAACCCTAACCCTAACCCTAAATCTAACCTTACCCTTATCCTTCCCCTAAACCTAACTATAACACTAACACGTACCCTTACCCTTACCCTAACCCTAAACCTAATCCTAACCCTAACCCTAACAATAACCCTTCCTTACCCTAACCCTAACCCTATCCCTAAACCTTACACTTATCCTAACCCTAAACCTAACCCTAAAAGTAACCCTAAACCTAACTCTTTCCTTAAACTAACCCCAACCCTAACCCTAAACCTCAACCTTACCCTTTCCCTAAACCTAACCCTAACCCTTACCCTAAACCTAACCCTAACCGTAACCGTAACCCTAACACTTACCCTTACCCTAACCATAATCCTAACCCTAACCATACACCTAACCTTACCTAACACTTACCATTACCCTAACCCTAAACCTAACCCTAACTCTTACCCTTACCCTCAACCTAACCCTAAACTTAACCCTAACCCTAACCCTAACCTTAAACCTTATCCTTACCCTAACCCTAACCCTAACGCTAAACCTAACCCTAAGCCTTACCCTTACCTTAACCCTAACCATAACCCTAACCCTAACATTAACCTAACCCTTACACTTACCCTAACCCTAACCCTAACCCTAATGCTTACCCTTACCTTAAACCTAACCCTAACCCTAACCCATCCCCTTGCCCTAACGCTAACCCTAACCCTAAACCTAACCCTAACCCTAACACATACCCTTACCCTAACCCTAACCCTAACCCTAACCGTAACCCTAAACCTAACATTAACCCTAACACTAACCCTAACCCTTACCCTAACCCTAACCCTAACCCTTACCCTTACCCTAACCCTAACCCTAACCTTAACCCCAACTCTAAACCTAACCCTAAACCTTACCCTTACCCTAACCCTAACGGTAACCCTAACCGTAACCCTAAACCTAACGCTAAACCTAACCATAAACCTAACCCTAATCCTTACACTAACCCTAAACTTAACCCCAACACTAAACCTAACCAGAACCCCAAACCTAACCTTTACACTTACCCTAACCCTAACCCTAAACCTACCCAAACCCTAACCTTAACACTCTCCCTAACACTAACCCTAATCCTAACCCTAACGCTTACTCTTACCCTAACCATAATCCTAACCTTAAGCCTAACACTAACCCTACCTTAACCCTAACCCTTACCCTTACCCTTACCCTTACCCTTACCCCAACCCTCTCCCTAACACTAACCCTAATCCTAACCCTAACCCTTACCCTTACCCTAACAATAATCCTAACCTTAAGCCTAACTCTAACCCTAACCCTAACCCTAACCCTAACCCTTACCCTAACCCTAACGCTAACCCTTACCCTAACCCTAACCCTAACCCTAACCTTAACCGTAACCCTAACCCTAACATTAAACTTAACCATAACCCAAACCCTAACCCTTGCCCTTACCCTAACCCTAACCCTAAGTCTAACACTAACCCTAACCCTAACCCTAAGCCTAACCCTTACCTTTACCCTAACCCTAACCCTAAACCTAACCCTAACCCTAACCTTAACCCTCTCCCTAACACTAACCCTTATCCTAACCCTAACCCTTATTCTTACCCTAACCATAATCCTAACCTTAAGCCTAACCCTAACCCTAACCCTAACCCTTACCCTAACCCTAACCCTAACACTTACCCTAAACCTAACCCTAACCCTAACCTTAACCATAACCCTAACCCTAACATTAACCTTAACCATAACGCAAACCCTAACCCTTGCCCTTACCCTAACCCTAACCCTAAGTCTAACACTAACCCTAACCCTAACCCTAAACCTAACCCTTACCCTTACCCTAACCCCAACCATAACCCTAACCCTAAACCAAACCCTAACCTCTAACTCTAACCCTAACCCTATCCTTAACCCAATCCCTTACCCTTATCCTAACACTAACCCTAACCCGAACACTTACCCTTACCCTAATCTCTACACTAACCCTTACCCTAACCCTAACCGTTACCCTAACACTAACCCTAACCCTAACCCTTACACTTACCCTAACCCTAAACCTAACCCAAACCCTAACCCTAACCCTAACCTTTTCCCTTACCCTAAACCTAACCGTCAAACTTACACTTACCCTAAACCTAACCCTAACCCTTAACCTAACCCTAACCCTAACCATAACCATAACACTAACCCTAACCCTAACCCCTAACCCTAACCCTATCCCTAACCCTTACAATAATCCTAAACTTAACCCCAAGAATAAACCTAACCCTAACCCTAACTCTAACCCTTACCCTTACCCTAACCCTAAACCTAAACCTAACCCTAACAATAACCCTAACCCTTACCCTAATCCTAACCCTAACCCTTACCCTTACCCTAACCCCAACCCTAGTCCAAGGCCTAACACTAACCCTACCTTAACCCTGACCCTTACCCTTACCCTAACCCTAACCCTAACCCTTACCCTAACACTAAACCTAAAACTAACCCTAACCCTTACCCTAACGCTAACCCTAACCCTAAACTCTAACCCTAATCCTAAACCTAACTCTAACCCTAACCGTAACCCTAACCCCAACCCTAACCCTTACCCTAACCCTAACCCTAAACTTTACCCTAAACCTAACCCTAACACTAACCTTAACCTTAACCCTAACCCTAACCCTAACGCTAACCTTAATCCTAACCCTAACACTAACAGTTGCCCTTACCCTACCCCTAATCCTAAACCTAACCCTAAACCTAATCCTAACCCTAACCCTAAACATAATCCTTACCCTTACCCTAACCCTAAACCTAAACCTAACCTCTAAACCTAACCCAAACCCTAACCTCTAACCCTAACACTAACCCTAACGTTAAGCCTAACCCTTACTCTTTTCCTAACCCTAACCCTAACCCTAACACTTACCCTTACCTAACCCCTACCCTAACCCTTACCCTAACCTAACCCGTACCCTTATTCTAACACTAACCCTTACCCATACCCTAACCTAAAACTAACCCTAACCCTAACCCTAAACTTAACCCTTTCCCTTACCCTAACCCTAACCCTAACCCTAAACCTTACCCTTACCCTAAACCTAACCCTAACCCTTACCCTAAACCTAACCCTAACCCTAACCCTAACCCTAACCCTTACCCTAACCCTAACCTTAACCCTTACCCTAAACCTTACCCTTACCCTTACCCTAAACCCAACCCTAACCCTTACCCTAAACCTAACCCTAACCCTAACCCTAAACCTAACCCTAACCCTTACCCACACCCTAATCCTACCCTTAACCGTAACACTAATCTTATCCTTAACCCTTATCCTTACCCTAATCCTAACCCTAACCCTAACCCTAACCATTACCCTAACTGTAACCCTAACTCTAACCCTAACCCTTACCCTTACCCTAACCCTAACCCTAACCCTAACCCTTGCCCTTACCCTAAACCTAAACCTAACCCTAACCCTAAACCTAACAATTACCCTTATACTAACCCTAACCCTAACCATAACACTTACCCTTACCCTAACCCCTACCCTAACCTTAATCCTAACCCTAATCCTTACCCTAACCCTAAACTTAACCCCAACACTAAACCTAACCCTAAACCTAACCCTAACCCTTATCCTTACCCTAACTCTAACCCTAACACTAACTTTAACCGTAACCCTAACCCTAACCGTTACCCTAACCCTAACCCTAATCCTAACCCTAACCTTTACCCTTACCCTAGCCTTAACCCTAACCCTAAGCCTAACCCCAACCCTAACCTTAACCCTAACCCTTACCCTTACCCTAACCTTAACCCTAACCCGAACCTCGCCCTTCCCGTAACCCTAATGTAAACCTTACACTAACCCTAACCCTAAACCTAAACCTAACCCTTACCCTTACCCTAACCCTAACCCTAACCCTAACCCTAAACCTTACCCTTTACCTAAACCTATCCCTAACCCTTACCCTAAAACTAACCCTAACCCTAACCTAACCCTAACCCTAATGCTTACCCTTACCTTAAACCTAACCCTAACCCTAACCCTTACCCTTGCCCTAACCCTAACCCAACCCTAACCCTAACCCTTACCCTTACCCTAAACCTAACCCTAACCCTAACCCTAACACTTACCCTTACCCAAAAAACTACGCTAACCCTAACCCTAACCCTAAATCTAACCTTACCCTTATCCTTCCCCTAAACCTAACTATAACACTAACACGTACCCTTACCCTTACCCTAACCCTAAACCTAATCCTAACCCTAACCCTAACAATAACCCTTCCTTACCCTAACCCTAACCCTATCCCTAAACCTTACACTTATCCTAACCCTAAACCTAACCCTAAAAGTAACCCTAAACCTAACTCTTTCCTTAAACTAACCCTAACCCTAACCCTAAACCTCAACCTTACCCTTTCCCTAAACCTAACCCTAACCCTTACCCTAAACCTAACCCTAACCGTAACCGTAACCCTAACACTTACCCTTACCCTAACCATAATCCTAACCCTAACCATACACCTAACCTTACCTAACACTTACCATTACCCTAACCCTAAACCTAACCCTAACTCTTACCCTTACCCTCAACCTAACCCTAAACTTAACCCTAACCCTAACCCTAACCTTAAACCTTATCCTTACCCTAACCCTAACCCTAACCCTAAACCTAACCCTAAGCCTTACCCTTACCTTAACCCTAACCATAACCCTAACCCTAACATTAACCTAACCCTTACACTTACCCTAACCCTAACCCTAACCCTAATGCTTACCCTTACCTTAAACCTAACCCTAACCCTAACCCATCCCCTTGCCCTAACGCTAACCCTAACCCTAAACCTAACCCTAACCCTAACACATACCCTTACCCTAACCCTAACCCTAACCCTAACCGTAACCCTAAACCTAACATTAACCCTAACACTAACCCTAACCCTTACCCTAACCCTAACCCTAACCCTTACCCTTACCCTAACCCTAACCCTAACCTTAACCCCAACTCTAAACCTAACCCTAAACCTTACCCTTACCCTAACCCTAACGCTAACCCTAACCGTAACCCTAAACCTAACGCTAAACCTAACCATAAACCTAACCCTAATCCTTACACTAACCCTAAACTTAACCCCAACACTAAACCTAACCAGAACCCCAAACCTAACCTTTACACTTACCCTAACCCTAACCCTAAACCTACCCTAACCCTAACCTTAACACTCTCCCTAACACTAACCCTAATCCTAACCCTAACCCTTACTCTTACCCTAACCATAATCCTAACCTTAAGCCTAACACTAACCCTACCTTAACCCTAACCCTTACCCTTACCCTTACCCTTACCCTTACCCCAACCCTCTCCCTAACACTAACCCTAATCCTAACCCTAACCCTTACCCTTACCCTAACAATAATCCTAACCTTAAGCCTAACTCTAACCCTAACCCTAACCCTAACCCTAACCCTTACCCTAACCCTAACGCTAACCCTTACCCTAACCCTAACCCTAACCCTAACCTTAACCGTAACCCTAACCCTAACATTAAACTTAACCATAACCCAAACCCTAACCCTTGCCCTTACCCTAAACCTAACCCTAAGCCTAACACTAACCCTAACCCTAACCCTAACCCTAAACCTAACCCTTACCCTTACCCTAACCCTAACCCTAACCCAAAACCTAACCTCTAACTCTAACCCTAACCCTATCATTAACTCAAACCCTTACCCGTATCCTAACCCTAACCCTAACACTTACCCTTACCCTAACCTCTACCCTAACCCTTACCCTAACCCTAACCCTTACCCTAACACTAACCCTAACCCTAACCCTTACCCTTACCCTAACCCTAAAACTAACCCAAACCCTAACCCTAACCCTAACCTTTTCCCTTACCCTAAATCTAACACTAAACCTAACCCTCAACCTTACACTTACCCTAAACCTAACCCTAACCCTTACCCTAAACATAACCCTAACCCTAACCCTAACCCTTAGCCTTACCCTAACCCTAACCCTAACCCTTACACTAAGCCTAACCCTAACACTAACCCTAACCCTAACCCTAACCGTAAATCTAACCCTAACCCTTACCCTTACCATAAACCTAACCCTAACCCTAAACCTTACACTTTACCTAAACCTATCCCTAACCCTTACCCTAAAACTAACCCTAACCCTAACCTAACCCTAACCCTAATGCTTACCCTTACCTTAAACCTAACCCTAACCCTAACCCTTACCCTTGCCCTAACCCTAACCGAACCCTAACCCTAACCCTTACCCTTACCCTAAACCTAACCCTAACCCTAACCCTAACACTTACCTTTACCCTAAAAACTACGCTAACCTTAACCCTAACCCTAAATCTAAACTTACCCTTACCCTACACCTAAACCTAACTATAACACTAACACTTACCCTTACCCTTACCCTAACCCTAAACCTAATCCTAACCCTAACCCTAACAATAACCCTTCCTTACCCTAACCCTAACCCTAACCCTAAACCTTACACTTATCCTAACCCTAACAGTAACCCTAAACCTAAATCTTTCCTTAAACTAAACCTAACCCTAACCCTAAACCTCAACCTTACCCTTTCCCTAAACCTAACCCTAACCCTTACCCTAAACCTAACCCTAACCGTAACCGTAACCCTCACACTTACCCTTACCCTAACCCTAATCCTAACCCTAACCATACACCTAACCTTACCTCACACTTACCATTACCCTAACCCTAAACCTAACCCTAACTCTTACCCTTACCCTCAACCTAACCGTAAACTTAACCCTAACCCTAACCCTAACCTTAAACCTTATCCTTACCCTAACCCTAACCCTAACCCTAAACCTAACCCTAACCCTTACCCTTACCTTAACCCTAACCATAACCCTAACCCTAACATTAACCTAACCCTTACACTTACCCTAACCCTATCCCTAACCCTAATGCTTACCCTTACCTTAAACCTAGCCCTAACCCTAACCCATACCCTTGCCCTAACGCTAACCGTAACCCTAAACCTAACCCTAACCCTAACACATACCCTTACCCTAACCCTAACCCTAACTGTAACCCTAAACCTAACATTAACCCTAACACTAACCCTAACCCTTACCCTAACCCTAACCCTAACCCTTACCCTTACCCTAACCCTAACCCTAACCTTAACCCCAACCCTAAACCTAACCCTAAACCTTACCCTTACCCTAACCCTAACGCTAACCCTAACCGTAACCCTAAACCTAACACTAAACTTAACCATAAACCTAACCCTAATCCTTACACTAACCCTAAACTTAACCCCAACACTAAACCTAACCAGAACCCCAAACATAACCCTTACACTTACCCTAACCCTAACCCTAAACCTACCCTAACCCTAACCTTAACCCTCTCCCTAACACTAACCCTAATCCTAACCCTAACCCTTACTCTTACCCTAACCAAAATCCTAACCTTAAGCCTAACACTAACCCTACCTTAACCCTAACCCTTACCCTTACCCTTACCCTTAACCTTACCCTAACCCTCTCCCTAACACTAACCCTAATCCTATCCGTAACCCTTACCCTTACCCTAACAATAATCCTAACCTTAAGCCTAACTCTAACCCTAGCCCTAACCCTAACCCTAACCCTTACCCTAACCCTAACGCTAACCCTTACCCTAACCCTAACCCTAACCCCAACCTTAACCGTAACCCTAACCCTAACATTAAACTTAACAATAACCCAAACACTAACCCTTGCCCTTACCCTAAACCTAACCCTAAGCCTAACACTAACCCTACCCTAACCCTAAACCTAACCCTTACCCTTACCCTAAACCTAACCCTAACCCAAACCCTAGCCTCTAACTCTAACCCTAACCCTATCCTTAACTCAAACCCTTACCCTTATCCTAACCCTAACCCTAACACTTACCCTTACCCTAACCTCTACCCTAACCCTTACCCTAACCCTAACCCTTACCCTAACACTAACCCTAAACCTAACCCTTACCCTTACCCTAACCCTAAACCTAACCCAAACCCTAACCCTAACCCTAACCTTTTCCCTTACCCTAAATCTTACCCTAAACCTAACCCTCAACCTTACACTTACACTAAACCTAACCCTAACCCTTACCATAAACATAACCCTAAACCTAACCCTAACCCTTAGCCTTACCCTAACCCTAACCCTAACCCTTACACTAAGCCTAACCCTAACACTAACCCTAACCCTAACCCTAACCCTAAACGTAAATCTAACCCTAAAACTTACCCTAACCCTAACCCTAACTATAACCCTAACACTTACCCTTAGCCTTACTCTAACCCTAAACCTAACCCTAACCCTAACCCTAACCCTAACCCTTACCCTTATCCTAACCCTAACCCTAATACTTACCCTTACCCTAACCCCTACGCTAACCCTAACCCTAACCCTAAATCTTAAGCTAACCCTAACCCTAACCCTAACCCTTACCCTTAACCTAACCCTAACCCTAACTCTATCTTTAACCGTAACCCTAACCCTAACACTAACCATACCCTTAACCCTAACCCTAACACTAACAGTTGCCCTTACCTGACCCCTAACCCTAAATCTAACCCTAACTCTAACCCTAACCCTAATCCTTACCCTTACCATAACCCTAAACTAACCCTTACCCTAACCCTAACTTTAACCCTAACCCTTTCCCTTACCCTTACCCTAACCCTAAAACTAACCCTAAACCTAACCCTAAACTTAACCCTTTCACTTACCCTAACCCTAAACCTTACCCTAACCCTAACCCTAAACCTTACACTAAACCTAACCCTAACCCTAACCGTAACCCTAACCCTTACCCTAACCCTAACCCTAAACCTAACCCTAACCCTTGACTTTACCCTCACCCTAACCCTAAACTTAACCCTCACCCTAACACTATCTTAACCCTTATCCTTACCGTAACCCTAACCCTAAGCCTAAACCTAACCATAACCCTTACCCTTACCCTACCCCTAACCCTAACCCTAACATTAACCCTAACCCTTACCCCAACTCTAACCCTAACCATAAACCTAACGCTAACCTAACCCTTATCCGTACCCTAACAATAACCATAACCCTAACCCTAAACCTAATCCTAACCCTAAACCTAAACCTTACCCTTAACCTAACCCTAACCTTAATCTAAACCTAACCCTTACCCTTACCCTAACCCTAACCCTAACCCTAAACCTAACTCTAACCCTAAAAGTAACCCTAACCCTTACCCTTACCCTAAACCTAAACTAACCCTAACCCTAACCCTTACCCTTACCCTAACCCTAACCCTAAACCTAACCCTAAACCTTACCCTTACCATAACCCTAACCCTAACCCTTACCCTAAACCTAACCCTAACTCTAACCCTAACACTTACCCTTACCTTTACCCTAACCCTAAACCTAAACCTAACACTAACCCTTACCCTTACCATTACCCTAAACCTAACCCTAACCTTACCCTTACCCCTATTGTAACCCTAACCCTAACCCTAACATTTACCCTTACCCTAACCCCTACCGTACACCTAACCCTAACCCTAACCCTAACCCTAACCCTTACCCTTACCCTAACTCTAAACCTAACCCTAACCCTAACCCTAACCCTTACCCTTACCCTAACCCTAACTCTAACCCTAAGCCTAACCAACACTAAAACTTCCCCTTACCATAAACATAACCCTAAACCTTACCATAAACCTAACCCTGACTCTAACAATAACCCTTACCCTTACCTTAACCCTAACCCTAACCCTAACCCTTACCCTTACCTTAACGCTAACACTAACCCTTACCCTAACCCTAACCCTAACCCTAACACATATCCTTACCCTAACAGTAACCCTAACCGTAACCGTAACCCTAAACCTAACCCTAACACTAACCCTAACCAATACCCTAACCCTAACCCTAAACCTAATCCTAACCGTAAACCTTATCCTTATCCTAACCCTAACCCTAAACCTAAACCTAACCCTAACCTTAACATTAACCCTAAACCTTTCCCTTACTCTAAGCCTGACCCTAACCCAAACCCTTAACCTAACCCTAACACTACCCCTAAATCCTAACCCTTACCCTAACCCTAACCCTAACCCTAACCATAACCATAACACTAACCCTAACCCTTACCCCTAAACCTAACGCTAACGCTAACCCTAACCCTTACCCTAACCCTAACCCTAACACATACCATTACCCTAACCCTAACCCTTACCCTAACCGTAACCCTAAACCTAAACCTAACCCTAACCCTAACCCATACCCTAACCCTAACCCTAATCCTAATCCTAACACTAACCCTTACCCTTACCCTAACCCTAACCCTAAACCTAAACCTTACCCTAACCTTAACCATAACCCTAACCCTTTCCCTTATTCTAACACTAACCGTAACCGTAACCCTTAACTCAACCCTAACACTAACCCTAAACCCTAACCCTTACCCTAACCCTAACCCTAACCATAACCATAACAATAACACTAACCCTAACCCCTAATCGTAACCCTAACCCTAACGCTAATCCTTACAATAATCCTAAACTTAACCCCAAGACTAAACCTAACCCTAACCCTAACTCTAACCCTTACCCTTACCCTAACCCTAAACCTAAACCTAACCCTAACCCTAACCCTAACCCTTACCCTAATCCTAACCCTAACCCTTACCCTTACCCTAACCCCAACCCTAATCCAAGGCCTAACACTAACCCTACCTTAACCCTAAACCTAACCGTAAACCTTACCCTAACCCTATCCCTAAAACTAACCCTAAGCCTTAACCTAACCCTAACCCTAACCCTAAACCCTAACCCTAATCCTAAACCTAACTCTATCCCTAACCATAACCTTAACCCCAACCCTAACCCTTACCCTAACCCTAACCCTAAACCTTCCCCTAAACCTAACCCTAACCCTAATATTAACCCTAACCCTAACCCTAACCCTAATCTTAACCCTAACCCTAACACTAACAGTTACCCTTACCCTACCCATAACCATAAAACTAACCCTAAACCTAATACTAACCCTAACCCTAAACCTAATCATTACCCGTACCCTAACCCTAAATCTAAACCTAACCTCTAACCCTAACCCAAACCCTAACCTCTAACCCTAACCCTAACCCTAACGTTAACCCTAACCCTTACTCTTATCCTAACAATAACCCTAACCCTAACACTTACCCTTACCTAACCCCTACCCTAACCCTTACCCTAATCTAACCCTTACCCTTACCCTAACCTTAACCCTTACCCTTACCCTAACCTAAAACTAACCCTAACCCTAACCCTAAACTTAACCCTTTCCATTACCCTAACCCTAACCCTAACCCTAAACCTTACACTTACCCTAAACCTAACCCTAACCCTTACCCTAAACCTAACCCTAACCCTAACCCTCACCGTAATCCTAACCCTTACCCTAACCCTAACCCTAAACCTTACCCTAACCCTTACCCTTACCCTCACCGTAACCCTGACTTTAACACTAACCCAAACCCTAACCTCTAACCCTAACGCTAACCCTAACGTTAAACCTAACCCTTACACTTATCCTAACAATAACCCTAACCCTAACACTTACCCTTACCATAACCACTACCCTGACCATTACCCTAACCCTAACCCTTAACCTTACCCTAACCCTAACCCTTACCCTTAACCTAACCCTAAACCTAACCCTAACCCGAACCCTAACCTTAACCCTTTCTCTTACCCTAACCCGAAACCTAACTCTAACCCTAAACCTTACCCTTACCCTAAACCTAACCCTAACCCTTACCCTAAACCTAACCCTAACCCTAATCCTAACCGTAACCCTAACCCTTACCCTAACCCTAACCCTAAACCTAACCCTAACCCTTACCCTTACCCACACCCTAATCCTAACCTTAACCCTAAAATTAAACTTATCCTTAACCCTTATCCTTCCCTAATCCTAACCCTAAACCTAAACCTTACCCTAAACCTCACCCTAACCCTTACCCTAACCCTAACCCTAACTCTAACCCTAACCCTTACTCTTACCCTAAACCTAACCCTAACCCTAACCCTAACCCTTGCCCTTACCCTAAACCTAAACCTAACCCTAACCATAAACCTAACCCTTACCCTTATACTAACCCTAACCCTAACCCTAACACTTACCCTTACCCTAACCCCTACCCTAACCCTAATCCTAACCCTAATCCTTACTCTAACCCTAAACTTAACCCCAACACTAAACCTAAACCTAAACCTAACCCTAACCCTTATCCTTACCCTAACTCTAACCCTAACCCTAACTTTAACCCTAACCCTAACCCTAACCTTTACCCTAACCCTAACCCTAATCCAAACCCTAACCTTTACCCTTACCCTAGCCCTAACCCTAACCCTAAGCCTAACCCCACCCTAACCTTAACCCTAACCCTTACCCTTACCCTATCCTTAACCCTAACCCGAACCTCGCCCTTACCCTAACGATAATGTAAACCTTACACTAACCCTAACCCTAACCCTAAACTTAACCCTTACCCTTACCCTAACCCTAACCCTAACCTAACCCTAACCCTAACCCTAAACCTTAACCTTTACCTAAACCTATCTCTAAACCTTACCCTAAAACTAAACCTAACCCTAACCCTAAACCTAACCCTAATGCTTACCCTTACCTTTAACCTAACCCTAAACCTAAACCTTACCCTTACCCTAACGCTAACCCTAACCCTAAACCTAACCCTAACCCTAACACATACCCTTACCCTAACCCTAACCCTAACCCTAACCGTAACCCTAAACCTAACATTAACCCTAACCCTAACCCTAACCCTTACCCTTACCCTTACCTTTACCCTTGCCATTACCCTAACCCTCTCCCTAACACTAACCCTAATCCTAACCCTAACCCTTACCCTTACCCTAACAATAATCCTAACTTTAAGCCTAACTCTAACCCTAACCCTAACCCTAACCCTAACCCTTACCGTAACCCTAACGCTAACCCTTACCCTAACCCTAACCCTAACCTTAACCGTAACCCTAACCCTAACATTAACCTTAACCATAACCCAAACCCTAACCCTTGCCCTTACCCTAAACCTAACCCTAAGCCTAACACTAACCCTAACCCTAACCCTAAACCTAACTCTTACCCTTACCCTAACCCTAACCCTAACCCAAACCCTAACCTCTAACTCTAACCCTAACCCTATCCTTAACTCAAACCCTTACCCTTATCCTAACCCTAACTCTAACACTTACCCTTACCCTAACCTCTACCCTAACCCTTACCCTTACCCTAACCCTAACCCTTACCCTAACACTAAACCTAACCCTAACCCTTACCCTTACCCAACCCTAAACCTAACCCAAACCCTAACCCTAACCCTAACCTTTTCCCTTACCCTAAACCTAACCCTCAACCTTACACTTACCCTAAACCTAACCCTAACCCTTAACCTAAACATAACCCTAACCCTAACCCTTAGCCTTACCCTAAACCTAACCCTAACCCTTACACTAAGCCTAACCCTAACACTAACCCTAACCCTAACCCTAACCCTAACCCTAACCCTTACCCTTACCCTAACCCTAACCCTAACAATAACCCTAACACTTACCCTTAGCCTTGCTTTAACCCTAAACCTAACCCTAACCCTAACCCTTACCCTTACCCTAACCCTAACCCTAACCCTAACCCTTACCCTTATCCTAACCCTAACCCTAATACTTACCCTTACCCTAACCCCTACGCTAACCCTAACCCTAACCCTAAATCTTAAGCTAACCCTAACCCAACTCTAACTCTAACCCTTACCATTACCCAAACCCTAAACCTAACCCTAACCCTAACCCTTACCCTTACCCTAACCCTAACCCTAACAATAACCCTAACACTTACCCTCAGCCTTGCTCTAACCCTAAACCTAACCCTAACCCTAACCCTAACCCTTACCCTTACCCTAACCCTAACCCTAACCCTAACCCTTACCCTTATCCTAACCCTAACCCTAATACTTACCCTTACCCTAACCCCTACGCTAACCCTAACCCTAACCCTAAATCTTAAGCTAACCCTAACCCAACTCTAACTCTAACCCTTACCATTACCCAAACCCTAAACCTAACCCTAACCCTAACCCTAACCCTTACCCTTACTCTAACCCTAACCCTAACTCTAACTTTAACCGTAACCCTAACCCTAACCCTAACCCTATCCTTAACCCTAACCCTAACACTAACAGTTGCCCTTACCCTACCCCTAACCCTAAATCTAACCCTAACTCTAACCCTAACCCTAATCCTTACCCTTACCCTAACCCTAAACTAACCCTTACCCTAACCCTAACTTTAACCCTAACCCTTACCCTTACCCTTACCCTAACCCTAAAACTAACCCTAAACCTAACCCTAAACTTAACCCTTTCACTTACCCTAACCCTAACCCTAAACCCTACCCTAACCCTAACCCTAAACCTTACACTAAACCTAACCCTAACCCTAACCGTAACCCTAACCCTTACCCTAACCCTAACCCTAAACCTAACCCTAACCCTTGACTTTACCCTCACCCTAACCCTAAACTTAAGCCTAACCCTAACCCTATCCTTAACCCTTATCCTTACCGTAACCATAACCCTAAGCCTAAACCTAACCATAACCCATACCCTTACCCTACCCCTAACCCTAACACTAACATTAACCCTAACCCTTACCCTAACTCTAACCCTAACCCTGAACCTGACGCTAACCTAACCCTTATCCGTACCCTAACAATAACCATGACCCTAACCCTAAACCTAATCCTAACCCTAAACCTAAACTTTACCCTTAACCTAACCCTAACCTTAATCTAAACCTAACCCTTACCCTTAACCTAACCCTAACCCTAACCCTAAACCTAACTCTAACCCTAAAAGTAACCCTAACCCTTACCCTTACCCTAAACCTAAAACTAACCCTAACCCTAACCCTTACCCTTACCCTAACCCTAACCCTAAACCTAACCCTAAACCTTACCCTTACCCTAACCCTAACCCTAACCCTTACCCTAACGCTAACCCTAACTCTAACCCTAACACTTACCCTTACCCTTACCCTAACCCTAAACCTAACCCTAACCCTAACCCTTACCCTTACCCTTACCCTAAACCTAACCCTAACCTTACCCTTACCCTTATTGTAACCCTAACCCTAACCCTAACACTTACCCTTACCCTAACCCCTACCGTACACCTAAGCCTAACCCTAACCCTAACCCTTACCCTTACCCTAACTCTAAACCTAACCCTAACCCTAACCCTAACCCTTACCCTTACCCTAACCCTAACTCTAACCCTAAGCTTAACCAACACTAAAACTTCCCCTTACCATAAACATAACCCTAAACCTTACCATAAACCTAACCCTAACTCTAACAATAACCCTTACCCTTACCTTAACCCTAACCGTAACCCTAACCCTAACTCTTACCCTTACCTTAACGCTAACACTAACCCTTACCCTAACCCTAACACATACCCTTACCCTAACAGTAACCCTAACCCTAACCGTAACCCTAAACCTAACCCTAACCCTAACCCTAACCCATACCCTAACCCTAACCCTAACCCTAATCCTAACCATAACCCTTATCCTTATCCTAACCCTAACCCTAACCCTAAACCTAACCCTAACCTTAACATTAACCCTAAACCTTTCCCTTACTCTAAGCCTGACCCTAACCCAAACCCTTAACCTAACCCTAACACTACCCCTAAATCCTAACCCTTACCCTAACCCTAACCCTAACCCTAACCATAACCGTAACCATAACACTAACCCTAACCCTTACCCCTAACCCTAACCCTAACGCTAACCCTAACCCTTACCCTAACCCTAACCCTAACACATACCATTACCCTAACCCTAACCCTTACCCTAACCGTAACCCTAAACCTAACCCTAACCCTAACCCTAACCCTTACCCTAAGCCTAACCCTAATCCTAATCCTAACCCTAACCCTTACACTTACCCTAACCCTAACCCTAAACCTAAACCTAAACCTAACCCTAACCTTAACCTTAACCCTTACCCTTTCCCTTATTCTAACGCTAACCGTAACCCTAACCCTTAACTTAACCCTAACACTAACCCTAAACCCTAACCCTTACCCTAACCCTAACCCTAACCATAACCATAACAATAACACTAACCCTAAACCTAACCCCTAATCGTAACCCTAACCCTAACACTAACCCTTACAATAATCCTAAACTAAACCTCAAGACTAAATCTAACCCTAACCCTAACTCTAACCCTTACCCTTACCCTAACCCTAAACCTAAACCTAACCCTAAACCTAACCCTAACCCTAACCCTTACCCTAATCCTAACCCTAACCCTTACCCTTACCCTAACCCCAACCCTAATCCAAGGCCTAACACTAACCCTACCTTAACCCTGACCCTTACCCTTACCCTAACCCTAACCCTAACCTAACCCGAAACCTAACCCACACCCTTACCCTTAGCCTTACCCTAACCCTAACCGTAAACCTTACCCTAACCCTAACCCTAAAACTAACCCTAACCCTTAACCTAACCCTAACCCTAACCCTAAACCCTAACCCTAATCCTAAACCTAACTCTATCCCTAACCATAACCCTAACCCCAATCCTAACCTTTACCCTAACCCTAACCCTAAACCCTACCCTAAACCTAACCCTAACCCTAACATTAACCCTAACCCTAACCCTAACCCTAATCTTAACCCTAACCCTAACACTAACAGTTGCCCTTACCCTACCCCTAACCCTAAACCTAACCCTAAACCTAATACTAACCCTAACCCTAAACCTAATCCTTACCCGTACCCTAACCCTAAACCTAAACCTAACCTCTAACCCTAACCCAAACCCTAACCTCTAACCCTAACCCTAACCCTAACGTTAGCCCTAACCCTTACTCTTATCCTAACAAAAACCCTAACCCTAACACTTACACTTACCTAACCCCTACCCTAACCCTTACCCTAATCTAACACTTACCCTTACCCTAAGCTTAACCCTTACCCTTACCCTAACCTAAAACTAACCCTAACCCTAACCCTAAACTTAACCCTTTCCATTACCCTAACCCTAACCCTAACCCTAAACCTTACCCTTACCCTAAACCTAACCCTAACCCTTACACTAAACCTAACCCTAACCCTAACCCTAACCGTAATCATAACCCTTACCCTAACCCTAACCCTAAACCTTACCCTAACCCTTACCCTTACCCTCACCCTAACCCTGACCTTAACACTAACCCCAACCCTAACCTCTAACCCTAACCCTAACCCTAACGTTAAACCTAACCCTTACACTTATCCTAACAATAACCCTAACCCTAACACTTACCCTTACCATAACCACTACCCTAACCATTACCCTAACCCTAACCCTTAACCTTACCTAACCCTAACCCTTACCCTTACCCTAACCCTAAACCTAAACCTAACCCGAACCCTAATCTTAACCCTTTCTCTTACCCTAACCCGAAACCTAACCCTAACCCTAAACCTTACCCTTACCCTAAACCTAACCCTAACCCTTACTCTAAACCTAACCCTAACCCTAACCCTAACCGTAACGCTAACCCTTACCCTAACCCTAACCCTAAACCTAACCCTAACCCTTATCCTTACCCACACCCTAATCCTAACCTTAACCCTAACATTAACCTTATCCATAACCCTTATCATTACCCTAATCCTAACCCTAACCCTAAACCTTACCCTAAACCTCACCCTAACCCTTACCCTAACCCTAACCCTAACTCTAACCTTAACCCTTACCCTTACCCTAAACCTAACCCTAAACCTAACCCTTGCCCTTACCCTAAACCTAAACCTAACCCTAACCCTAACCGTTACCCTAAACCTAACCCTAATCCAAACCCTAACCTTTACTCTTACCCTATCACTAACCCTAACCCTAAGCCTAACCCCAACCCTAACCTTAACCCTAACCCTTACCCTTACCCTATCCTTAACAATAACCCGAACCTCGCCCTTACCCTAACGATAATGTAAACCTTACACTAACGTTAACCCTAAACCTAAACCTAACCCTTACCCTTACCCTAACCCTAACCCTAACACTAACCCTAAACCTTAAACTTTACCTAAACCTATCCCTAAACCTTACCCTAAAACTAAACCTAACCCTAACCCTAAACCTAACCCTAATGCTTACCCTTACCTTTAACCTAACCCAAACCCTAACCCTTACCCTTACCCTAACGCTAACCCTAACCCTAAACCTAACCCTAACCCTAACACATACCCTTACCCTAACCGTAACCCTAACCCTAACCGTAACCCTAAACCTAACATTAACCCTAACACTAACCCTAACCCTTACCCTAACCCTACCCCTAACACTTACCCTTACCCTAACGCTAATCCTAACCTTAACCCCAACCCTAAACCTAACCCTAAACCTTACCCTTACCCTAATCCTAACGCTAACCCTAACCGTAACCCTAAACCTAACACTAAACCTAACCCTAAACCTAACCCTAACGCATACAATAACCCTAAACTTAATCCCAACACTAAACCTAACCAGAACCCCAAACCTAACCCTTACACTTACCCTAAACCTAACCCTAAACCTAACCCTAACCCTAACCCTATCCCGCTCCCTAACACTAACCCTAATCCTAACCCTAACCCTTACTCTTACCCTAACCATAATCCTAACCTTAAGCCTAACACTAACCCTACCTTAACCCTAACCCTTACCCTTACCCTTACCCTTACCCTAACCCTCTCCCTAACACTAACCCTTATCCTAACCCTAAACCTTACCCTTACCCTAACAATAATCCTAACCTTAAGCCTAACTCTAACCCTAACCCTAACCCTAACCCTAACCCTAACCCTTACCCTAACCCTAACGCTAACCCTTACCCTAACCCTAACCCTAACCCTAACCATAACCGTAACCCTAACCCTAACATTAACCTTAACAATAACCCAAAACCTAACACTTGCCCTTACCCTAACCGTAACCCTAAGCCTAACACTAACCCTAACCCTAACCCTACACCTAACATTACCATAACACTTACCCTTAACCTAACTCTAAACCTAACCCTAACCCTAACCCTTACCTTCAACCTAACCCTAAACTTAACCCTAACCCTAACCCTAAACTTAACCCTTATCCTTACCCTAACCCTAACCCTAAACCTAAACCTAACCCTAACCCTAATCCTAACCCGAACCCTTACCCTTACCTTAACCCTAACCCTAACCCTAACCCTAACCTAACCCTTATCCTTACCCTAACCCTAACCTTAACCCTAACCCTAAACATAACGCTAACCCTAAACCTAAACCTTACCCTTACCCTAATCCTAACCCTAACCCTAAATCTAACCCTAACCCTTACCCTAACCCTAGCCCTAACCCTAACCCTAACCGTGACAATAAACCTTACCCTTACGCCAAACCTAACCCTAACCCTAACCCTAACCCTTACCCATACCCTAATCCTAACCCTAACCCTAACCCTAAACCTTACCCTTACTCTAACCCTAACCCTAACCCTTACCCTAACCCTAACTATAACGCTAACTCTTACCCTTACCTAACCCTAACCCTAACCCAAACCCTAAACTTAAACCTAACCCTAACCCTAAACCTAACCCTTACCCTTACATTAATCCTAACCTTAAACCTAACCCTAACCCTTACCCTTATCCTAACCCTAACCCTAACCCTTACCCTTACCCTAAACCTAAACCTAACTATAACCCTAAGCCTTACCCTAACCCTTACCCTAGCCCTAAACCTAATCCTAACCCTAACCATAACCCTAAGCCTTACCCTAACCCTTACCCTAACCCTAACCCTAACCCTTACCCTTACCCTATCCCTAAACCTAACCTTAACCCCAACCCTAAACCTAACCCTAAACCTTACCCTTACCCTAATCCTAACGCTAACCCTAACCGTAACCCTAAACCTAACCCTAAACCTAACCCTAACCCATACAATAACCTAAACTTAACCCCAACACTAAACCTAACCAGAACCCCAACCCTAACCCTTACACTTATCCTAACCCTAACCCTAAACCTAACCCTAACCCTAACCCTAACCCTCTCCCTAACATTAACCCTAATCTTAACCCTAACCCTTACTCTTACCCTAACCATAATCCTAACCTTAAGCCTAACACTAACACTACCTTAACCCTAACCCTTACCCTTACCCTTACCCTTACGCTAACCCTCTCCGTAACACTAACCCTAATCCTAACCCTAACCCTTACTCTTACCCTAACAATAATCCTAACCTTAAGCCTAACTCTAACCCTAACCCTAACCCTAACCCTAACCCTAACCCTAACCCTAAAACTTACCCTAACCCTAATGCTAACCCTTACCCTAACCCTAACCCTAACCCTAACCTTAACCGTAACCATAACCCTAACATTAAACTTAACCATTACCCAAACCCTAACCCTTGCCCTTACCCTAACCGTAACGCTAAGCCTAACACTAACCCTAACCCTAACCCTAAACCTAACCCTAACCCTAACGCTAACCCTAACCCTAACCCAAACCTTAACTTCTAACTGTAACCCTAACCCTATCCTTAATCCTAACCCTTACCCTTATCCTAACCCTAACCCTAACCCTAACACTTACCCTTACCCTAACCTCTACCCTAACCCTTACCCTAACCCAAACCCTTACCCCAACCCTAACCCTAACCCTAACCCTTACCCTTACCCTTACCCTAACCTTAACCTTTTCCCTTACCCTAAAACTAAACCTAAACCGAACCCGCAACCTTACACTTACCCTAAACCTAACCCTAACCCTTACCCTAACCCTAACCCTAACCCTTACCCTAAACATAACCCTAAACCTAACCCTAACCCTTACCCTAACCCTAACCCTAACCCTAACCATAAATCTAAACCTAACCCTTACCCTTACCCTAACCCTAACCAGAACTATGACCCTAACACTTAACTTTACACTTACCCTAACCCTAAACCAATCCCTAACTCTAACCCTAACCCTAACCCTAACCCTAACCCTTAACCTTACCTAACCCTAACCCTTACCCTAACCCTAAACCTAAACCTAACCCGAACCCTAACCTTAACCCTTTCTCTTACCCTAACCCGAAACCTAACCCTAACCCTAAACCTTACCCTTACCCTAAACCTAACCCTAACCCTTACTCTAAACCTAACCCTAACCCTAACCCTAACCGTAACGCTAACCCTTACCCTAACCCTAAACCTAACCCTAACCCTTATCCTTACCCACACCCTAATCCTAACCTTAACCCTAACATTAACCTTATCCATAACCCTTATCATTACCCTAATCCTAACCCTAACCCTAAACCTTACCCTAAACCTCACCCTAACCCTTACCCTAACCCTAACCCTAACTCTAACCTTAACCCTTACCCTTACCCTAAACCTAACCCTTGCCCTTACCCTAAACCTAAACCAAACCCTAACCCTAACCGTTACCCTAAACCTAACCCTAATCCAAACCCTAACCTTTACCCTTACCCTATCACTAACCCTAACCCTAAGCCTAACCCCAACCCTAACCTTAACCCTAACCCTTACCCTTACCCTATCCTTAACAATAACCCGAACCTCGCCCTTACCCTAACGATAATGTAAACCTTACACTAACGTTAACCCTAACCCTAAACCTAACCCTTACCCTTACCCTAACCCTAACCCTAACCCTAACCCTAAACCTTAAACTTTACCTAAACCTATCCCTAAACCTTACCCTAAAACTAAACCTAACCCTAACCTTAAACCTAACCCTAATGCTTACCCTTACCTTTAACCTAACCCAAACCCTAACCCTTACCCTTACCCTAACGCTAACCCTAACCCTAAACCTAACCCTAACCCTAACACATACCCTTACCCTAACCGTAACCCTAACCCTAACCGTAACCCTAAACCTAACATTAACCCTAACACTAACCCTAACCCTTACCCTAACCCTACCCCTAACACTTACCCTTACCCTAACGCTAATCCTAACCTTAACCCCAACCCTAAACCTAACCCTAAACCTTACCCTTACCCTAATCCTAACGCTAACCCTAACCGTAACCCTAAACCTAACACTAAACCTAACCCTAAACCTAACCCTAACGCATACAATAACCCTAAACTTAACCCCAACACTAAACCTAACCAGAACCCCAACCCTAACCCTTACACTTACCCTAAACCTAACCCTAACCCTAACCCTAACCCTAACCCTATCCCGCTCCCTAACACTAACCCTAATCCTAACCCTAACCCTTACACTTACCCTAACCATAATCCTAACCTTAAGCCTAACACTAACCCTACCTTAACCCTAACCCTTACCCTTACCCTTACCCTTACCCTAACCCTCTCCCTAACACTAACCCTTATCCTAACCCTAAACCTTACCCTTACCCTAACAATAATCCTAACCTTAAGCCTAACTCTAACCCTAACCCTAACCCTAACCCTAACCCTTACCCTAACCCTAACGCTAACCCTTACCCTAACCCTAACCCTAACCATAACCGTAACCCTAACCCTAACATTAACCTTAACAATAACCCAAAACCTAACCCTTGCACTTACCCTAACCGTAACCCTAAGCCTAACACTAACCCTAACCCTAACCCTAAACCTAACCCTAACCCTAACCCTAATCCTAACCCAAACCCTAACCTCTAACTCTAACCCTAACCCTATCCTTAACCCTAAACCTTACCCTTATCCTAACCCTAACCCTAACCCTAACACTTACCCTTACCCTAACCTCTACCCTAACCATTACCCTAACCCAAACCCTTACCCTAACCCTAACCCTAAACCTAACCCTTACCCTTACCCTAACCCTAACCCTAAACTTTTCCCTTACCCTAAACCTAACCCTCAACCTTACACTTACCCTAAACCTAACCCTACCCTTACCCTAAACCTAACCCTAAACCTAACCCTAACCCTTAGCCTTACCCTAACCCTAACCCTAACCCTTACCCTAACCCTAACCCTAACACTAACCCTAACCATAAACCTAACCCTAACTCTAAACCTAACCCTAAATCTAACCCTAACCCTTACCCTTACCCTAACACTAACCCTAACTATAACCCTAACACTTACCCTTACCCTTACCCTAACCTTAAACCTAACCCTAACCGTAACCCTAACCCTAAACCTTACCCTGACCCTAACCCTAACCCTAACCCTAACTCTTACCCTTATCTCACCCTAAACCTAACCCTAACCCTAACCCTAACCCTTTCACGTACCCTAAACCTAACCATAACCCTAATCCTCAACCTTACCCTTACCCTAAACCTAACCCTAACCCTTACCCTAAACCTAAACCTAACCTTAACCGTTAGCCTTACCCTAACCCTAATCCTAACCCTTACCCTAACCCTAACCCTAACACTAACCCTAATCATAAACCTAACCCTAACCCTAACCCTACCCTAAATCTAACCCTAACCCTTACCCTTACCCTAACCCTAACCCTAAATATAACCCTAACACTTACCCTTACCCTTACCCTAAACCTAAACCTAACCCTAACCGTAACCCTAACCCTAACCCTTACCCTTACCCTAACCCTAACCCTAACCCTAACCCTAACCCTTACCCTTATTCTAACCCTAACCCTAACACTTACCCTTACCCTAACCACTACGCTAATCCTAACCCTAACCCTAAATCTTAACCTAACCCTAACCCGAACCCTAAACCTTACCCTTGCCATTACCCTAACCCTAAACCTAACCCTAACCCTAACCCTAACCCTTACCCTTACTCTAACCCTAACCCTAACCCTAATACTAAAACTAACCCTTACCCTAAACATAACCCTAACCCTTACCCTAAACCTAACCCTAACCCAAACCTAACCCTGACCCTTACCTTAACCCTAACACTAAACCTAACCCTTACCCCTACCCTAAAGCTAACCCAAACCTTTACCCTAACCCTAACCCTAACACTAAACCTTACCCTTAGCCTAACCCTAACCCTAACCCCAAGCCTAACACTAACCCTACCTTAACCCTAACCCTTCCCCTTCCCCTAACCCTAACCCTAAACCTAACCTTAAACCTAACACTAACCCTAACCATCACCCTTAGCCTTACCCTAACCCTAACCATAACCCTAACCCAACCCTAACCCTAACCCTTACCCTTACCCTTAACCTAACCCTAACCATAACCCTAACCTTTACCCTTACACTAAAAACTACGCTAACCCTAACCCTAACCCTAAATCTAACCCTAAACCTTACCCTTACCCTACCCCTAACCCTAACTATAACCCTAACACTTACCCTTACCCTTACCCTAACCCTAAACCTAATCCTAACCCTAACCCTAACAATAACCATCCCTTACCCTAACCCTAACCCTAACCCTAACCCTTACCCTTATCCTAACCCTAAAACTAACCCTAACAGTAACCCTAAACCTAACTGTTTCCCTTAAACTAAACCTAACCCTAACCCTAAACCTCAACCTTACCCTTTCCCTAAACCTAACCCTAACGATTACCCTAAACCTAACCCTAACACTAACCGCAACCCTAACACTTACCCTTACCCTAACACTAAACCTAACCCTAACCCTTACCCTTACCCTCAACCTAACCCTAAACTTAACCCTAACCCTAACCCTAACCTTAACCCTTATCCTTACCCTAAACCTAACCCTAAACCTAAACCTAACCCTAACCCTAAACCTAACCCTTACACTTACCCTAACCCTAACCCTAACCCTAACCCTAACCCTTACCCTTACCTTAAACCTAACCATAACCCTAACCCTAACATTAACCCTAACCCTTACCCTAACTCTAAACCTAACCCTTACCCTAACCTAACCCTTATCCTTACCCTAACCCTAACCCTAAACATAACCCTAACCCTAAACCTAAACTTACCCTTACCCTAACCCTAACCCTAACCCTAAACCTAACCGTAACCCTAACCCTTACCCTTACCCTAAACTTAACCATAACCCTAATCCTAAACCTTACCCTTACTCTAAACCTAACCTTACCCTAACACTTACCATTACCCTAACCCTAAACCTAACCCTAACCCTTACCCTAACCCTAGACGTAACCCTAAACCTAACCGTAACCCTAACCCTAACCCTTACCCTTATCCTAACCCTAACCCTAACCCTAACCCTTACCCTTACACTAACCCTAACCCTAACCCTAACCCTAACCCTTACCCTTATTCTAACCCTAACCCTAACACTTACCCTTACCCTAACCACTACGCTAATCCTAACCCTAACCCTAAATCTTAACCTAACCCTAACCCGAACCCTAAACCTTACCCTTGCCATTACCCTAACCCTAAACCTAACCCTAACCCTAACCCTAACCCTTACCCTTACTCTAACCCTAACCCTAACCCTAATACTAAAACTAACCCTTACCCTAAACATAACCCTAACCCTTACCCTAAACCTAACCCTAACCCAAACCTAACCCTGACCCTTACCTTAACCCTAACACTAAACCTAACCCTTACCCCTACCCTAAAGCTAACCCAAACCTTTACCCTAACCCTAACCCTAACACTAAACCTTACCCTTAGCCTAACCCTAACCCTAACCCCAAGCCTAACACTAACCCTACCTTAACCCTAACCCTTCCCCTTCCCCTAACCCTAACCCTAAACCTAACCTTAAACCTAACACTAACCCTAACCCTCACCCTTAGCCTTACCCTAACCCTAACCATAACCCTAACCCAACCCTAACCCTAACCCTTACCCTTACCCTTAACCTAACCCTAACCATAACCCTAACCTTTACCCTTACACTAAAAACTACGCTAACCCTAACCCTAACCCTAAATCTAACCCTAAACCTTACCCTTACCCTACCCCTAACCCTAACTATAACCCTAACACTTACCCTTACCCTTACCCTAACCCTAAACTTAATCCTAACCCTAACCCTAACAATAACCATCCCTTACCCTAACCCTAACCCTAACCCTAACCCTTACCCTTATCCTAACCCTAAAACTAACCCTAACAGTAACCCTAAACCTAACTGTTTCCCTTAAACTAAACCTAACCCTAACCCTAAACCTCAACCTTACCCTTTCCCTAAACCTAACCCTAACGATTACCCTAAACCTAACCCTAACACTAACCGCAACCCTAACACTTACCCTTACCCTAACACTAAACCTAACCCTAACCCTTACCCTTACCCTCAACCTAACCCTAAACTTAACCCTAACCCTAACCCTAACCTTAACCCTTATCCTTACCCTAAACCTAACCCTAAACCTAAACCTAACCCTAACCCTAAACCTAACCCTTACACTTACCCTAACCCTAACCCTAACCCTTACCCTTACCTTAAACCTAACCATAACCCTAACCCTAACATTAACCCTAACCCTTACCCTAACTCTAAACCTAACCCTTACCCTAACCTAACCCTTATCCTTACCCTAACCCTAACCCTAAACATAACCCTAACCCTAAACCTAAACTTACCCTTACCCTAACCCTAACCCTAACCCTAAACCTAACCGTAACCCTAACCCTTACCCTTACCCTAAACTTAACCATAACCCTAATCCTAAACCTTACCCTTACTCTAAACCTAACCTTACCCTAACACTTACCATTACCCTAACCCTAAACCTAACCCTAACCCTTACCCTAACCCTAGACGTAACCCTAAACCTAACCGTAACCCTAACCCTAACCCTTACCCTTATCCTAACCCTAACCCTAACCCTTACCCTTACCCTAATCCTAACCCTAATCCTAACCCTAAACCTTACCTTTACTCTAACGCTAACTATAAACCTAACCCTTACCCTTACCCTAACCCTAAACTTAACCCTAACCCTAACCAAAAACCTAACACTTACCCTTACACTAACCCTAACCCTAACCATGACCCTAACCCTTACCCTTATCCTAACCCTAACCCTAACCCTAACCATTACGCTTACCCTAACCCTAACCCTAAACCTAACCCTAACCCTAACCCTTAGCCTTGCCCTAGCCCTAACCCAAACCCTTACCCTAAACCTAACCCTAACACTAACCCTAACCATAAACCTAACCCTAACCCTAACCTTAACCCTAACCCTAAATCTAACCCTAACCCTTACCCTAACCCTAACTCTAACCCTAACTATAACCCTAACCATGACAATAACACTTACCCTTAACCTAACCCTAACCCTAACCCTAACCCTACACCTAACATTACCATAACACTTACCCTTAACCTAACTCTAAACCTAACCCTAACCCTAACCCTTACCTTCAACCTAACCCTAAACTTAACCCTAACCCTAACCCTAAACTTAACCCTTATCCTTACCCTAACCCTAACCCTAAACCTAAACCTAACCCTAACCCTAAACCTAACCCGAACCCTTACCCTTACCTTAACCCTAACCATAACCCTAACCCTAACCTAACCCTTATCCTTACCCTAACCCTAACCTTAACCCTAACCCTAAACATAACGCTAACCCTAAACCTAAACCTTACCCTTACCCTAATCCTAACCCTAACCCTAAATCTAACCCTAACCCTTACCCTAAAACTAGCCCTAACCCTAACCGTGACAATAAACCTTACCCTTACGCCAAACCTAACCCTAACCCTAACCCTAACCCTTACCCTTACCCTAATCCTAACCCTAACCCTAACCCTAAACCTTACCCTTACTCTAACCCTAACCCTAACTCTTACCCTAACCCTAACCCTAACTATAACGCTAACTCTTACCCTTACCTAACCCTAACCCTAACCCTAACCCTAACCCTAAACTTAAACCTAACCCTAACCCTAAACCTAACCCTTACCCTTACATTAATCCTAACCTTAAACCTAACCCTAACCCTTACCCTTATCCTAACCCTAACCCTAACCCTTACCCTTACCCTAAACCTAAACCTAACTATAACCCTAAGCCTTACCCTAACCCTTACCCTAACCCTAAACCTAACCCTAACCCTAACCATAACCCTAAGCCTTACCCTAACCCTTACCCTAACCCTAACCCTAACCCTTACCCTTACCCTAACCCTAAACCTAACCTTAACCCCAACCCTAAACCTAACCCTAAACCTTACCCTTACCCTAATCCTAACGCTAACCCTAACCGTAACCCTAAACCTAACACTAAACCTAACCCTAAACCTAACCCTAACCCATACAATAACCTAAACTTAACCCCAACACTAAACCTAACCAGAACCCCAACCCTAACCCTTACACTTATCCTAACCCTAACCCTAAACCTAACCCTAACCCTAACCCTAACCCTCTCCCTAACATTAACCCTAATCCTAACCCTAACCCTTACTCTTACCCTAACCATAATCCTAACCTTAAGCCTAACACTAACACTACCTTAACCCTAACCCTTACCCTTACCCTTACCCTTACCCTTACGCTAACCCTCTCCGTAACACTAACCCTAATCCTAACCCTAACCCTTACTCTTACCCTAACAATAATCCTAACCTTAAGCCTAACTCTAACCCTAACCCTAACCCTAACCCTAACCCTAACCCTAAAACTTACCCTAACCCTAACGCTAACCCTTACCCTAACCCTAAACCTAACCCTAACCTTAACTGTAACCATAACCCTAACATTAACCTTAACCATAACCCAAACCCTAACACTTGCCCTTACCCTAACCGTAACGCTAAGCCTAACACTAACCCTAACCCTAACCCTAAACCTAACCCTAACCCTAACGCTAACCCTAACCCTAACCCAAACCCTAACTTCTAACTGTAACCCTAACCCTATCCTTAATCCTAACCCTTACCCTTATCCTAACCCTAACCCTAACACTAACACTTACCCTTACCCTAACCTCTACCCTAACCCTTACCCTAACCCAAACCCTTACCCCAACCCTAACCCTAACCCTAACCCTTACCCTTACCCTAACCCTAACCTTAACCTTTTCCCTTACCCTAAAATTAAACCTAAACCGAACCCGCAACCTTACACTTACCCTAAACCTAACCCTAACCCTTACCCTAAACATAACCCTAACCCTTACCCTAAACATAACCCTAAACCTAACCCTAACCCTTACCCTAACCCTAACCCTAACCCTAACCATAAATCTAAACCTAACCCTTACCCTTACCCTAACCCTAACCAGAACTATGACCCTAACACTTAACTTTACCCTTACCCTAACCCTAAACCAATCCCTAACTCTAACCCTAACCCTAACCCTAACCCTAACCCTAACCCTAACCCTTAACCTTACCTAACCCTAACCCTTACCCTTACCCTAACCCTAAACCTAAACCTAACCCGAACCCTAACCTTAACCCTTTCTCTTACCCTAACCCGAAACCTAACCCTAACCCTAAACCTTACCCTTACCCTAAACCTAACCCTAACCCTTACTCTAAACCTAACCCTAACCCTAACCCTAACCGTAACGCTAACCCTTACCCTAACCCTAACCCTAAACCTAACCCTAACCCTTATCCTTACCCACACCCTAATCCTAACCTTAACCCTAACATTAACCTTATCCATAACCCTTATCATTACCCTAATCCTAACCCTAACCCTAAACCTTACCCTAAACCTCACCCTAACCCTTACCCTAACCCTAACCCTAACTCTAACCTTAACCCTTACCCTTACCCTAAACCTAACCCTAAACCTAACCCTTGCCCTTACCCTAAACCTAAACCTAACCCTAACCCTAACCGTTACCCTAAACCTAACCCTAATCCAAACCCTAACCTTTACCCTTACCCTATCACTAACCCTAACCCTAAGCCTAACCCCAACCCTAACCTTAACCCTAACCCTTACCCTTACCCTATACTTAACAATAACCCGAACCTCGCCCTTACCCTAACGATAATGTAAACCTTACACTAACGTTAACCCTAACCCTAAACCTAACCCTTACCCTTACCCTAACCCTAACCCTAAACCTTAAACTTTACCTAAACCTATCCCTAAACCTTACCCTAAAACTAAACCTAACCCTAACCTTAAACCTAACCCTAATGCTTACCCTTACCTTTAACCTAACCCAAACCCTAACCCTTACCCTTACCCTAACGCTAACCCTAACCCTAAACCTAACCCTAACCCTAACACATACCCTTACCCTAACCGAAACCCTAACCCTAACCGTAACCCTAAACCTAACATTAACCCTAACACTAACCCTAACCCTTACCCTAACCCTACCCCTAACACTTACCCTTACCCTAACGCTAATCCTAACCTTAACCCCAACCCTAAACCTAACCCTAAACCTTACCCTTACCCTAATCCTAACGCTAACCCTAACCGTAACCCTAAACCTAACACTAAACCTAACCCTAAACCTAACCCTAACGCATACAATAACCCTAAACTTAACCCCAACACTAAACCTAACCAGAACCCCAACCCTAACCCTTACACTTACCCTAAACCTAACCCTAAACCTAACCCTAACCCTAACCCTATCCCGCTCCCTAACACTAACCCTAATCCTAACCCTAACCCTTACTCTTACCCTAACCATAATCCTAACCTTAAGCCTAACACTAACCCTACCTTAACCCTAACCCTTACCCTTACCCTTACCCTTACCCTAACCCTCTCCCTAACACTAACCCTTATCCTAACCCTAAACCTTACCCTTACCCTAACAATAATCCTAACCTTAAGCCTAACTCTAACCCTAACCCTAACCCTAACCCTAACCCTAACCCTTACCCTAACCCTAACGCTAACCCTTACCCTAACCCTAACCCTAAACCTAACCATAACCGTAACCCTAACCCTAACATTAACCTTAACAATAACCCAAAACCTAACCCTTGCCCTTACCCTAACCGTAACCCTAAGCCTAACACTAACCCTAACCCTAACCCTAAACTTAACCCTAACCCTAACCCTAATCCTAACCCAAACCCTAACCTCTAACTCTAACCCTAACCCTATCCTTAACCCTAAACCTTACCCTTATCCTAACCCTAACCCTAACCCTAACACTTACCCTTACCCTAACCTCCACCCTAACCCTTACCCTAACCCAAACCCTTACCCTAACCCTAACCCTAACCCTAACCCTTACCCTTACCCTAACCCTAATCCTAAACTTTTCCCTCACCCTAAACCTAACCCTCAACCTTACACTTACCCTAAACCTAACCCTACCCTTACCCTAAACCTAACCCTAAACCTAACCCTAACCCTTAGCCTTACCCTAACCCTAACCCTAACCCTTACCCTAACCCTAACCCTAACACTAACCCTAACCATAAACCTAACCCTAACTCTAAACCTAACCCTAAATCTAACCCTAACCCTTACCCTTACCCTAACACTAACCCTAACTATAACCCTAACACTTACCCTTATCCTTACCCTAACCTTAAACCTAACCCTAACCGTAACCCTAACCCTAACCCTTACCCTGACCCTAACCCTAACCCTAACCCTAACCCTAACCCTTACCCTTATCTCACCCTAAACCTAACCCTAACCCTAACCCTAACCCTTTCACGTACCCTAAACCTAACCATAACCCTAATCCTCAACCTTACCCTTACCCTAAACCTAACCCTAACCCTTACCCTAAACCTAAACCTAACCTTAACCGTTAGCCTTACCCTAACCCTAATCCTAACCCTTACCCTAACCCTAACCCTAACACTAACCCTAATCATAAACCTAACCCTAACCCTAACCCTACCCTAAATCTAACCCTAACCCTTACCCTTACCCTAACCCTAACCCTAACTATAACCCTAACACTTACCCTTACCCTTACCCTAAACCTAAACCTAACCCTAACCGTAACCCTAACCCTAACCCTTACCCTTACCCTAACCCTAACCCTAACCCTAACCCTAACCCTTACCCTTATTCTAACCCTAACCCTAACACTTACCCTTACCCTAACCACTACGCTAATCCTAACCCTAACCCTAAATCTTAACCTAACCCTAACCCGAACCCTAAACCTTACCCTTGCCATTACCCTAACCCTAAACCTAACCCTAACCCTAACCCTAACCCTTACCCTTACTCTAACCCTAACCCTAATCCTAACACTAAAACTAACCCTTACCCTAAACATAACCCTAACCCTTACCCTAAACCTAACCCTAACCCAAACCTAACCCTGACCCTTAACTTAACCCTAACACTAAACCTAACCCTTACCCCTACCCTAAAGCTAACCCAAACCTTTACCCTAACCCTAACCCTAACACTAAACCTTACCCTTAGCCTAACCCTAACCCTAACCCCAAGCCTAACACTAACCCTACCTTAACCCTAACCCTTCCCCTTCCCCTAACCCTAACCCTAAACCTAACCTTAAACCTAACACTAACCCTAACCCTCACCCTTAGCCTTACCCTAACCCTAGCCATAACCCTAACCCAACCCTAACCCTAACCCTTACCCTTACCCTTAACCTAACCCTAACCATAACCCTAGCATTTACCCTTACACTAAAAACTACGCTAACCCTAACCCTAACCCTAAATCTAACCCTAAACCTTACCCTTACCCTACCCCTAACCCTAACTATAACCCTAACACTTACTCTTACCCTTACCCTAACACTAAACCTAATCCTAACCCTAACCCTAACAATAACCATCCCTTACCCTAACCCTAACCCTAACCCTAACCCTTACCCTTATCCTAACCCTAAAACTAACCCTAACAGTAACCCTAAACCTAACTGTTTCCCTTAAACTAAACCTAACCCTAACCCTAAACCTCAACCTTACCCTTTCCCTAAACCTAACCCTAACGATTACCCTAAACCTAACCCTAACACTAACCGCAACCCTAACACTTACCCTTACCCTAACCCTAACCCTAACCCTAACCCTACACCTAACCTTACCCTAACACTTACCCTTACCCTAACACTAAACCTAACCCTAACCCTTACCCTTACCCTCAACCTAACCCTAAACTTAACCCTAACCCTAACCCTAACCTTAACCCTTATCCTTACCCTAAACCTAACCCTAAACCTAAACCTAACCCTAAACCTAAACCTAACCCTTACACTTACCCTAACCCTAACCCTAACCCTAACCCTAACCCTTACCCTTACCTTAAACGTAACCATAACCCTAACCCTAACATTAACCCTAACCCTTACCCTAACTCTAAACCTAACCCTTACCCTAACCTAACCCTTATCCTTTCCCTAACCCTAACCCTAAACATAACCCTAACCCTAAACCTAAACTTACCCTTACCCTAACCCTAACCCTAACCCTAAACCTAACCGTAACCCTAACCCTTACCCTTACCCTAAACCTATCCATAACCCTAATCCTAAACCTTACCCTTACTCTAAACCTAACCTTACCCTAACACTTACCATTACCCTAACCCTAAACCTAACCCTAACCCTTACCCTAACCCTAGCCGTAACCCTAAACCTAACCGTAACCCTAACCCTAACCCTTACCCTTATCCTAACCCTAACCCTAACCCTAACCCTTACCCTTACACTAACCCTAACCCTAACCCTAACCCTAACCCTAACCCTTAGCCTTGCCCTAACCCTAACCCAAAACCTTACCCTAACACTAACCCTAACACTAACCCTAACCATAAACCTAAACCTAACCCTAACCCTAACCCTAAATCTAACCCTAACCCTTACCCTAACCCTAACCCTAACCCAAACCCTAACTATAACCCTAACACTTACCCTTACCATTACCCTAACCCTAAACCTAAACCTAACCCTACCCCTAACCATAACCCTAACACTTACCCTTACCCTAACCCTAACACTACACGTAACATTACCCTAACACTTAACCTTACCCTAACCCTAAACCTAACCCTAACCCTAACCCTTACCCTTACCCTAATCCTAACCCTAATCCTAACCCTAAACCTTACCTTTACTCTAACGCTAACTATAAACCTAACCCTTACCCTTACCCTAACCCTAAACTTAACCCTAACCCTAACCAAAAACCTAACACTTACCCTTACACTAACCGTAACCCTAACCATGACCCTAACCCTTACCCTTATCCTAACCCTAACCCTAACCCTAACCATTACCCTTACCCTAACCCTAACCCTAAACCTAACCCTAACCCTAACCCTTAGCCTTGCCCTAGCCCTAACACAAACCCTTACCCTAACCCTAACCCTAACACTAACCCTAACCATAAACCTAACCCTAACCCTAACCCTAACCCTAACCCTAAATCTAACCCTAACCCTTACCCTAACCCTAACTCTAACCCTAACTATAACCCTAACCATGACAATAACACTTACCCTTAACCTAACCCTAACCCTAACCCTAACCCTACACCTAACATTACCATAACACTTACCCTTAACCTAACTCTAAACCTAACCCTAACCCTAACCCTTACCTTCAACCTAACCCTAAACTTAACCCTAACCCTAACCCTAAACTTAACCCTTATCCTTACCCTAACCCTAACCCTAAACCTAAACCTAACCCTAACCCTAAACCTAAACCGAACCCTTACCCTTACCTTAACCCTAACCATAACCCTAACCCTAACCTAACCCTTATCCTTACCCTAACCCTAACCTTAACCCTAACCCTAAACATAACGCTAACCCTAAACCTAAACCTTACCCTTACCCTAATCCTAACCCTAACCCTAAATCTAACCCTAACCCTTACCCTAACCCTAGCCCTAACCCTAACCCTAACCGTGACAATAAACCTTACCCTTACGCCAAACCTAACCCTAACCCTAACCTTAACCCTTACCCTTACCCTAATCCTAACCCTAACCCTAACCCTAAACCTTACCCTTACTCTAACCCTAACCCTAACCCTTACCCTAACCCTAACCCTAACTATAACGCTAACTCTTACCCTTACCTAACCCTAACCCTAACCCTAACCCTAACCCTAAACTTAAACCTAACCCTAACCCTAAACCTAACCCTTACCCTTACATTAATCCTAACCTTAAACCTAACCCTAACCCTTACCCTTATCCTAACCCTAACCCTAACCCTTACCCTTACCCTAAACCTAAACCTAACTATAACCCTAAGCCTTACCCTAACCCTTACCCTAACCCTAAACCTAACCCTAACCCTAACCATAACCCTAAGCCTTACCCTAACCCTTACCCTAACCGTAACCCTAACCCTTACCCTTACCCTAACCCTAAACCTAACCTTAACCCCAACCCTAAACCTAACCCTAAACCTTACCCTTACCCTAATCCTAACGCTAACCCTAACCGTAACCCTAAACCTAACACTAAACCTAACCCTAAACCTAACCCTAACCCATACAATAACCTAAACTTAACCCCAACACTAAACCTAACCAGAACCCCAACCCTAACCCTTACACTTATCCTAACCCTAACCCTAAACCTAACCCTAACCCTAACCCCAACCCTCTCCCTAACATTAACCCTAATCCTAACCCTAACCCTTACTCTTACCCGAACCATAATCCTAACCTTAAGCCTAACACTAACACTACCTTAACCCTAACCCTTACCCTTACACTTACCCTTACCCTTACGCTAACCCTCTCCATAACACTAACCCTAATCCTAACCCTAACCCTTACTCTTACCCTAATAATAATCCTAACCTTAAGCCTAACTCTAACCCTAACCCTAACCCTAACCCTAACCCTAACCCTAAAACTTACCCTAACCCTAACGCTAACCCTTACCCTAACCCTAACCCTAACCCTAACCTTAACCGTAACCATAACCCTAACATTAACCTTAACCATAACCCAAACCCTAACCCTTGCCCTTACCCTAACCGTAACGCTAAGCCTAACACTAACCCTAACCCTAACCCTAAACCTAACCCTAACCCTAATGCTAACCCTAACCCTAACCCAAACCCTAACTTCTAACTGTAACCGTAACCCTATCCTTAATCCTAACCCTTACCCTTATCCTAACCCTAACCCTAACCCTAACACTTACCCTTACCCTAACCTCTACCCTAACCCTTACCCTAACCCAAACACTTACCCCAACCCTAACCCTAACCCTAACCCTTACCCTTACCCTAACCCTAACCTTAACCTTTTCCCTTACCCTAAAACTAAACCTAAACCGAACCCGCAACCTTACACTTACCCTAAACCTAACCCTAACCCTTACCCTAAACCTAACCCTAACCCTTACCCTAAACATAACCCTAAACCTAACCCTAACCCTTAGCCTTACCCTAACCCTAACCCTAACCCTTACCCTAACCCTAACCCTTACCCTAACCCTAACCCTAACCCTAACCATAACTCTAAACCTAACCCTTACCCTTACCCTAACCCTAACCAGAACTATGACCCTAACACTTAACTTTACCCTTACCCTAACCCTAAACCAATCCCTAACTCTAACCCTAACCCTAACCCTTACCCTTACCCTAACCCTAACCCTACCCCTAACCCTTAACCTTATCCTAACCCTAACCCTAATACTTACCCTTACACTAACCCCTACGCTAACCCTAAACCTAACCCTAAATCTTAACCTAACCCTAACCCAACCGTAACCCTTACCCTAACACTAACCCTAACACTACAACTAACCCTTACCCTAAACATAACCCTAACCCTTACCCTAAACCTAACCCTAACCCAAACCTAACCCTTACCCTTATCTTAACCCTAACCCTAAACCTAACCCTTACCCTAATCCTAACGCTAACCCTAAACTTAACCCTAACCCTAACCCTAACCCTTAGCCTTACCCTAACCCTAACCCTAACCCTTACTCTAACCCTAACCCTAACACTAACCCTAACCCTTACCATTTCCCTCACCCTAACCCCTAACCCTAACCCTTAAACCTAACTCTAACCCTAACCATAACCCTAACCTTAACCCTAATCCTTACCCTAACCCTAACCCTAACCCGTACCCTAATCCTAACCCTAACCCTAAACTTAACCGTAACCCTAACCCTAACCATAACTCCAACCCCTAACCCTAAGCCTAACCCTAACCCTAAACCTTACCCTAACCCTAACCCTAAACCTAACACTAACCCTAACCCTAACACTAAACCTTACCCTTACCCTTACCCTAAACCTAACCCTAAAACTAACCCTAACCCTAACACTAATCCAAACCCTAACCTCTAACCCTAACCCTTACCCTTATCCTAACCCTAATCCTAACCCTAACACTTACCCTTACCCTAACCCCTACCCTAACACTTACCCTAACCCTTCCTTACCCTAACCCTAACCCTAACCCTTACCCTAACACTAAACCTAAAACTAACCCTAACCCTTACCCTAACGCTAACCCTAACCCTAAACTCTAACCCTAATCCTAAACCTAACTCTAACCCTAACCGTAACCCTAACCCCAACCCTAACCCTTACCCTAACCCTAACCCTAAACTTTACCCTAAACCTAACCCTAACCCTAACCTTAACCTTAACCCTAACCCTAACCCTAACGCTAACCTTAATCCTAACCCTAACACTAACAGTTGCCCTTACCCTACCCCTAATCCTAAACCTAACCCTAAACCTAATCCTAACCCTAACCCTAAACATAATCCTTACCCTTACCCTAACCCTAAACCTAAACCTAACCTCTAAACCTAACCCAAACCCTAACCTCTAACCCTAACCCTAACCCTAACGTTAAGCCTAACCCTTACTCTTATCCTAACCCTAACCCTAACCCTAACACTTACCCTTACCTAACCCCTACCCTAACCCTTACCCTAACCTAACCCGTACCCTTATTCTAACACTAACCCTTACCCATACCCTAACCTAAAACTAACCCTAACCCTAACCCTAAACTTAACCCTTTCCCTTACCCTAACCCTAACCCTAACCCTAAACCTTACCCTTACCCTAAACCTAACCCTAACCCTTACCCTAAACCTAACCCTAACCCTAACCCTAACCCTAACCCTTACCCTAACCCTAACCTTAACCCTTACCCTAAACCTTACCCTTACCCTTACCCTAAACCCAACCCTAACCCTTACCCTAAACCTAACCCTAACCCTAACCCTAAACCTAACCCTAACCCTTACCCACACCCTAATCCTACCCTTAACCGTAACACTAATCTTATCCTTAACCCTTATCCTTACCCTAATCCTAACCCTAACCCTAACCCTAACCATTACCCTAACTGTAACCCTAACTCTAACCCTAACCCTTACCCTTACCCTAACCCTAACCCTAACCCTAACCCTTGCCCTTACCCTAAACCTAAACCTAACCCTAACCCTAAACCTAACAATTACCCTTATACTAACCCTAACCCTAACCATAACACTTACCCTTACCCTAACCCCTACCCTAACCTTAATCCTAACCCTAATCCTTACCCTAACCCTAAACTTAACCCCAACACTAAACCTAACCCTAAACCTAACCCTAACCCTTATCCTTACCCTAACTCTAACCCTAACACTAACTTTAACCGTAACCCTAACCCTAACCGTTACCCTAACCCTAACCCTAATCCTAACCCTAACCTTTACCCTTACCCTAGCCTTAACCCTAACCCTAAGCCTAACCCCAACCCTAACCTTAACCCTAACCCTTACCCTTACCCTAACCTTAACCCTAACCCGAACCTCGCCCTTCCCGTAACCCTAATGTAAACCTTACACTAACCCTAACCCTAAACCTAAACCTAACCCTTACCCTTACCCTAACCCTAACCCTAACCCTAACCCTAAACCTTACCCTTTACCTAAACCTATCCCTAACCCTTACCCTAAAACTAACCCTAACCCTAACCTAACCCTAACCCTAATGCTTACCCTTACCTTAAACCTAACCCTAACCCTAACCCTTACCCTTGCCCTAACCCTAACCCAACCCTAACCCTAACCCTTACCCTTACCCTAAACCTAACCCTAACCCTAACCCTAACACTTACCCTTACCCTAAAAACTACGCTAACCCTAACCCTAACCCTAAATCTAACCTTACCCTTATCCTTCCCCTAAACCTAACTATAACACTAACACGTACCCTTACCCTTACCCTAACCCTAAACCTAATCCTAACCCTAACCCTAACAATAACCCTTCCTTACCCTAACCCTAACCCTATCCCTAAACCTTACACTTATCCTAACCCTAAACCTAACCCTAACAGTAACCCTAAACCTAACTCTTTCCCTTAAACTAAACCTAACTCTAACCCTAAACCTCAACCTTAGCCTTTCCCTAAACCTAACCCTAACCCTTACCCTAAACCTAACCGTAACTGTAACCGTAACCCTAACACTTACCCTTACCCTAACCCTAACCCTAACCCTACACCTAACCTTACCCTAGCACTTACCCTTACCCTAACCCTAAACCTAACCCTAACCCTTACCCTTACGCTCAACCTAACCCTAAACTTAACCCGAAACGTAACTCTAACCTTAACCCCTATCCTTACCCTAAACTTTACCCTAAACCTAAACCTAACCCTAACCCTAAACCTAACCCTTACACTTACCTAACCCTAACCCTAAACCTAACCCTAACCCTTACGCTTACCCTAACCCTAACCATAACCATAACCCTAACACTAACATTAACCGTAACCCTTACCCTAACTCTAACCCTAACCCTAAACCTAACCCTAACCTAACCCTTATCCTTACCCTAACCGTAACCTTAACCCTAACCCTAAACATAACCCTAACCCTGAACCTAAACCTTACCCTTAGCCTAACCCTAACCCTAACCCTAAACATAACCCTAACCCTTACCCTAACCCTAGCCTAAACCTAACCTTAACCGTAACCCTAAATCTTAACCATACCCTAAACCTAAACATAACCCTAACCCTAACCCTTACCCTTACCCTAATCCTAACCCAAACCCTAACCCTAAACCTTACTCTTACTCTAACCCTAACCCTAACCCTTACCCTAACCCTAACCCTAACTATAAACCTAACCCTTACCCTTACCCTTACCCTAACCCTAAACTTAACCCTAACCCTAAACCTAAACATAACCCTTACCCTTACACTAACCCTAACCCTAACCCTAACCCTTAACCTTATCCTAACCCTAACCCTAACACTTACCCTTACACTAACACCTACGCTAACCCTAACCCTAACCCTAAATCTAACCCTAATCCTTACCCTTACCCTAACCCTAACCCTAACTATAACCCTAACACTTATCCTTACCCTTACACTAACCCTAAACCTAACCCTAACCCTAAGCCTAACCCTAAGCCTTACCATTACCCTTACCCTCACCCTAACCCTAAACCTAACCCTAACCCTAAACCTAACCGTAACCCTTACCCTTACCCTAACCCTAAACCTAACCCTAACCCTAATCCTAACCATTTCCCTTACCCTAAAACTAATCCTAACCCTAACCCTCAACCTTTCCCTTACCCTAAACCTAACCCTAACCTTACCCTAAACCTAACCCTAAACCTACCCCTAACACTTAGCCTTACCCTAACCCTAACCCTAACCCTTACCCTAACCCTAACCCTAACACTAACCCTAACCATAAACCTAACCCTAACTATAACCCTAACACTTACCCTTACCCTTACCCTAAACCTAAACCTAACCCAAACCCTAACCCTTACCCTTACCCTTACCCTCCCCCTAAACCTAACCCTAACCCTAACCCTAACCCTTTCCCGTATCCTAAACCTAACCCTAACCCTAACCCTCAACCTTACCCTTATCCTAAACCTAACCCTAACCCTTACCCTAAACCTAACCCAAACCCTAACCCTAACCCTTAGCCTTACCCTAACCCTAATCCTAACCCTTACCCTAACCCTAACCCTAACACTAACCCTAATCATAAACCTAACCCTAACCCTAATCCCAACCCTAAATCTAACCCTAACCCTTACCCTTACCCTAACCCTAACCCTAACCCTAACTATAACCCTAACACTTACCATTATCCTTACCCGAACCCTAACCCTAACGCTAATCTAACCCTTATCCTTACCCTAACAATAACCCTAAGCCTAACCCTAACCCTAACCCTAACACTAAACCTTACCCTTACCCTTACCCTAAACCTAACCCTAAACGTAACCCTAACCATAACCCTAACCATAACCCTTACCGTTACCCTAACCCTAACCCTAACCCTAACCCTTACCCTTATCCTAACCCGTAACCTAACACTTACCCTTACCCTAACCACTACGCTAATCCTAACCCTAACCCTAAATCTTAACCTAACCCTAACCCCAACCCTAACCCTTACCCTTACCATTACCCTAACCCTAAACCTAACCCTAACCCTAACCCGAACCCTTACCCTAACCCTAACCCTAACCCTAACACTAAAACTAACCCTTACCCTAAACATAACCCCAACCCTTACCCTAAACCTAACCTTAACCCAAACCTAACCCTTACCCTTATCTTAACCCTAACACTATACCTAACCCTTACCCTAACCCTAACGCTAACCCTAACCCTTACCCTAACCCTAACCCTAACACTAACCTTATCCTTAGCCTAACCTTAACCCTAACACTTACCCTTACCCTAAAAACTACGCTAACCCTAACCCTAACCCTAAATCTAACCCTAACCCTTACCCTTACCCTAACCCTAAACCTAACCTTAAACCTAACACTAACCCTAACCCTCACCCTTAGCCTTACCCTAACCCTAACCCTAACCCTAACCCAACCCTAACCCTAACCCTTACCCTTACCCTAAACCTAACCCTAACCCTAGCCCTAACACTTACCCTTACCCTAAATACTACGCTAACCCTAACCCTAACCCTAAATCTAACCCTAACCCTTACCCTTACCCTACCCCTAACCCTAACTATAACCCTAACACTTACCCTTACCCTTACCCTGACCCTAAACCTAATCCCAAGCCCTAACCCTAACAATAACCCTTCCTTACCCTAACCCTAACCCTAACCCTAAACATTACACTTATCCTCACCCTAAACCTAACCCTAACAGTAACCCTAAAAATAACTCTTTTCCTAAATTAAACCTAACCCTAACCCTAAACCTCAACCTTACCCTTTCCCTAAACCTAACCCTAACCCTTACCCTAAACCTAACCCTAACCCTAACCGTAACCCTAACACTTACCCTTACCCTAACCCTAACCCTAACCCTAACCCTACACCTAACCTTACCTAACACTTAACCTTACCCTAACCCTATACCTAACCCTAACCCATACGCTTACCCCCAACATAACCCTAAACTTAACCCTAACCCTAACCCTAACCTTAACCCTTATCCTTACCCTAACCCTAACCCTAACCCTAAACCTAACCCTAACCCTTACCCTTACCTTAACCCTAACCATAACCCTAACCCTAACATTAAACTAATCCTTACACTTACCCTAACCCTAACCCTAACCCTAACCGTAATGATTACCCTTACCTTAAACCTAACCCTAACCCTAACCCATACCCTTGCCCTAACGCTAACCCTAACCCTAAACCTAACCCTAACCCTAACACATACCCTTACCCTAACCCTAACCCTAAAACTAACCGTAACCCTAAACCTAACATTAACCCTAACACTAACCCTAACCCTTACCCTAACGCTAACCCTAACCCTAACCCTAACCCTTACCCTTACCCTAACCCTAACCCTAACCTTAACCCCAACCCTAAACCTAACCCTAAACCTTACCCTTACCCTAACCCTAACGCTAACCCTAACCGTAACCCTAAACCTAACACTAAACCTAACAATAATCCTAAACTTAAGCCTAACTCTAACCCTAACCCTAACCCTAACCCTAACCCTAACCTTAACCGTAACCCTAACCCTAACATTAACCTTAACCATAACCCAAACCCTAACCCTTGCCCTTACCCTAAAGGTAACCCTAAGCCTAACACTAACCCTAACCCTAACCCTAAACCTAACCCTAACCCTAACCCTAACCCTAACCCAAACCCTAACCTCTAACTCTAACCCTAACCCTATCCTTAACCCTAACCCTTACCCTTATTCTAACCCTAACCCTAACCCTAACACTTACCCTTACCCTAACTCTACCCTAACCCTTACCCTTACCCTAACCCTAACCCTAAACTTTTCCCTTACCCTAAACCTAACCCTCAACCTTACACTTACCCTAAACATAACCCTGACACTTACCCTAAACCTAACCCTAACCCTTACCCTAAACATAACCCTAACCCTAACCCGAACCCTTAGCCTTACCCTAACCCTAACCCTAACGCTTACCCTAACCCTAACCCTTACCCTAACCCTAACCCTAAACCTAACCGTAAATCTAACCCTAACCCTTACCCTTACCCTAACCCTAACCCTAACTATAACCCTAATACTTACCCTTACCATTACCCTAAACCTAACCTAACCCTAACCCTAACCGTAACCCTAACCCTAACCCTTACCCTTACCCTAAGCCTAACCCTAACCCTAACCTTTACCCTTATACAAACCCTAACCCTAATACTTACCCTTACCCTAAACCCTACGCTAACCCTAACCATAACCGTAAATCTTAACCTAACCGTAACCCAACCGTAACCCTTACCCTTACCATTACCCTAACCCTAAACCTAACCCTAACCCTAACACTAACCCTAAACCTTACCCTTAACCTAACCCTAACCCTAACACTAAACTTAACACTAAAACTAACCCTTACCCTAACCCTAACCCTAACCCTAAACCTAACACTCACCCTACATTAACCCTAACCCTTACCCTTCCCCTAACCCTAACCCTAACCCTAAACTTAAACCTAACCCTAACCCTAACCATAACCCTTAGCCTTACCCTAACCCTAATGCTAGCCCTTACTCTAACCCTAACCCTAACACTAACCCTAACCCTTACCCTAACCCTAACACTAACCCTAACCCCTAACCCTAACCCTAAAACCTAACTCTAACCCTAACCCTAACCCTAACCCTAATCCTTACACTAACCCTAACCCGTACCCTAATCCTAACCATAAAACTAACCTTAACCGTAACCCTAACACTAACCCTAACCCTAACCCATAACCCTAACCTAACCCTAACTCTAACCCTAACCCTAACCCTAATCCTAAACCTTACCCTAACGCTAACCCTAACCCTAAACCTAACACTAACCCTAACCCTAACACTAAACCTTACCCTTACCTTACCCTAAACCTAACCCTAAATCTAACCCTAACCCTAACCCTAACCCAAACCCTAACCTCTAAACCTAACCCTAACCCTAACCTTAACCCTAACCCTTACCCATATCCTAACCCTAATCCTAACCCTAAAACTTACCCTTACCCTAACCCCTACCCTAACACTTACCCTAACCCTTCCTTACCCTAACCCTAACCCTAACCCTATCCCTAACCCTTACCCTCATCCTAACGCTAAACCTAACCCTAACAGTAACCCTAAACCTAACTCTTTCCCTTAACTTAAACCTAACCCTAACCCTAAACCTCAACCTTACCCTTTCCCTAAACCTAACCCTAACCCTTACCCTAAACCTAACCCTAACCGTAACCGTAACCCTAACACTTACCCTTACCCTAACCCTAACCCTAACCCTAACCCTACACCTAACCTTACCCTAACACTTACACTTAGCCTAACCCTAAACCTAACCCTAACCCTTACCCTTACCCTCAACCTAACGCTAAACTTAACCCTAAACCTAACCCTAACCTTAACCATTATCCTTACCCTAACCCTAACCCTAAACCTTAACCTAACCCTAACCCTAAACCTAACCTTTACACTTACCCTAACCCTAACCCTAAACCTAACCCTAACACTTACGCTTACCCTAACCCTAACCATAACCCTAACCCTAACCCTAACATTAACTGTAACCCTTACCCTAACACTAACCCTAACCCTAACCCTAACCGTAACCTTAACCCTAACCCTAAACATAACGCTAACCCTAAACCTAAACCTTACCCTTACCCTAACCCTAACCCTAACCCTAAATCTAACCCTAACCCTTACCCTAAGCCTAGCCCTAAACCTAACCCTAACCGTAACCCTAACCCTTAACCTTACCCGAAACCTAACCCTAACCCTAACCCTAACCCTTACCCTTACCTAAATCCTAACCCAAACCCTAACCCTAAACCTTACTCTTACTCTAACCCTAACCCTAACCCTTACCCTAACCCTAACCCTACCTATAACCCTAACCCTTACCCTAACCCTTACCCTAACCCTAAACTTAACCCTAACCCTAACCCTCACCCTAACCCTTACCCTTACACTAACCCTAACCCTAACCCTAACCCTAAACCTTATCCTAAACCTAACCCTAACACTTACCCTTACACTAACACCTACGCTAACCCTAACCCTAACCCTAAACCTAACCCTAACCCTAAGCATAACCGTAAGCCTTACCCTTACAATTACCCTAACCCTAATCCTAACCCTAACCCTAACCCTTACCCTTACCCTAACCCTAAACCTATCCCTAACCCTAATCCTAACCCTTTCCCGTACCCTAAACCTAACCCTAACCCTAACCCTCAACCTTACCCTTACCCTAAACCTAACCCTAACCCTTACACTAAACCTAACCCTAACCCTAACCCTTAGCCTTACCCTAAACCTAATCCTAACCCTTACCCTAACCCTAACCCTAACACTAACCCTAACCATAAACCTAACCCTAACACTAACCCTAACCCTAAATCTAAGCCTAACCCTTACCCTAAAACTTACCCTTAAACTAACACCTACGCTAACCCTAACCCTAACCCTAAACCTAACCCTAACCCTAAGCATAACCGTAAGCCTTACCCTTACCCTTACCGTAACCCTAATCCTAACCCTTACCCTAACCCTAACCCTTACCCTTACCCTAACCCTAAACCTAACCCTAACCCTAATCCTAACCCTTTCCCGTACCCTAAACCTAACCCTAAACCTAACCCTCAACCTTACCCTTACCCTAAACCTAACCCTAACCCTTACCCTAAACCTAACCCTAACCCTAACCCTTAGCCTTACCCTAAACCTAATCCTAACCCTTACCCTAACCCTAACCCTAACACTAACCCTAACCATAAACCTAACCCTAACCCTAACCCTAACCCTAAATCTAACCCTAACCCTTACCCTCACCCTAACCCTAACCCTAATTATAACCCTAACACTTACCCTTACCCTTACCCTAACCCTAAACCTAACCTTAACCGTAACCCTAACCCTAACCCTTACCCTTACCCTAAACCTAAACCTAACCCTAACCCTAACCCTTACCCTTATCCTAACCCTAACCCTAACACTTACCCTTACCCTAAACACTATGCTAATCATAACCCTAACCCTAAATCTTAAGCTAACCCTAACCCCAACCCTAACCACTACCCTTACCATTAGCCTAACCCTAAACCTAACCCTAACCCTAACCCTTACCCTTACCCTAACCCTAACCCTAACCCTAACCCTAACCCTAACACTAAAACTAACCCTTACCCTAAACATAACCCTAACCCTTACCCTAAACCTAATCCTAACCCAAACCTAAACCTTACCCTTATCTTAACCCTAACACTAAACCTAACCCTTACCCTAACCCTAACGGTAACACTAACCCTTACCCTAACCCTAATCCTAACACTAACCCTTACCCTTATCCTAACCCTAAACCTAATTATAACCCTAACACTTACCCTTACCCTTACCCTAACCCTAAACCTAACCCTAACCCTAACCATAACCCTAAGCCTTACCCTAACCCTTACCCTAACCCTAACCCTAACCCTTACCCTTACCCAAACCCTAACCCTAACCTTAACCCCAACCCTAAACCTAACCCTAAACCTTACCCTTACCCTAATCCTAACGCTAACCCTAACCGTAATCCCAAACCTAATACTAAACCTAACCCTAAACCTAACACTAACCCTTACAATAACCCTAAACTTAACCCCAACACTAAACCTAACCAGAACCCCAACCCTAACCCTTACACTTATCCTAACCCTAACCCTAAACCTAACCCTAACCCTAACTCTCTCCCTAACACTAACCCTAATCCTATCCCTAACCCTTACTCTTACCCTAACCATAATCCTAACCTTAAGCCTAACACTAACCCTACCTTAACCCTAACCCTTACCCTTACCCTTACCCTAACCCTCTCCTTAACACTAACCCTAATCCTAACTCTAACCCTTACCCTTACCCTAACAATAATCCTAACCATAAGCCTAACTCTAATCCTTACCCTAACCCTAACCCTAACACTAACCTTAACCGTAACCCTAACCCTAACATTAACCTTAACCATAACCCAAACCCTAACCCTTGCCCTTACCCTAACCGTAACCCTAAGCCTAACACTAACCCTAACCCTAACCCTAAACCTAACCCTAACCCTAACCCTAAATCTTAACCTAACCCTAACCCAACCGTAACCCTTACCCTTACGATTACCCTAACCCTAACCCTAAACCTAACCCTAACCCTTACCTTAACCCTAGCCCTAACCCTAACCCTAACCGTAACCCTAACCCTTACCCTAACCCTAACCGTAACACTAAGCCTAACACTCACCCTACCTTAACCCTAACCCTTACCCTTCCCCTAACCCTAACCCTAACCCTAATCTTAAACCTAACCCCAACCCTAACCCTTAGCTTTACCCTAACCCTAACCATAACCCTTACTCTAACCCTAACCCTAACACTAACCCTAACCCTTACCCTAACTCTAACCCTAACCCTAACCCCTAACCCTAACCCTTAAACCTAACTCTAACCCTAACCCTAACCCGTACCCTAATCATAACCCTAACCCTAACTCTAACACTAAAACATAACCTGAGCCTAACCCTAACCCTAACCCTAACCCAAAACCTAACCCTTGCCCTTACCCTAACCCTAAACCTAACCCTAAAACTAAACCTAACCCTAACCCTAACCCAAACCCTAACCTCTAAACCTAAACCTAAACCTAACCTTAAACCTAACCCTTACCCTTATCCTAACCCTAATCCTAACCCTAACACCCTTACCCTAACCCCTACCCTAACACTTACCCTAACCCTTCCTTACCCTAACCCTAACCCTTACCCTCACCCTAACCCTAAACCTAACCCTAAAAGTAACCCTAAACCTAACTCTTTCCCTTAACTTAAACCTAACCCTAACCCTAAACCTCAACCTTACCCTTTCCCTAAACCAAACCCTAACCCTTACCCTAAACCTAACCCTAACCCTGCACCTAACCTTACCCTAACACTTACCCTTACCCTAACCCTAAACCTAACCCTAACCCTTACACTTACCCTCAACCTAACCCTAAACTTAACCCTAAACCTAACCCTAACCTTAACCCTTATCCTTACCCTAACCCTTACCCTAAACCTAAACCTAACCCTAACCCTAAACCTAACCCTTACACTTACCCTAACCCTAACTCTAAACCTATCCCTAACCCTTACGCTTACCCTAACCCTAACCATAACCCTAACCCTAACCCTAACCCTAACATTAACCGTAACCCTTACCCTAACTCTAACCCTAACCCTAACCCTAACCCTAACCTAACTCTTATCCTTACCCTAACCCTAACCTTAACCCTAACCCTAAACAAACCCTAACCCTAAACCTAAACCTTACCCTTACCCTAACCCTAACCCTAACCCTAAATCTAACCCTAACCCTAGCCCTAAACCTAACCCTAACCGTAACCCTAACCCTTAACCTTACCCTAAACCTAAACCTAACCATAACACTAACCCTTACCCTTACACTAATCCTAACCCAAACCCGAACCCTAAACCTTATTCTTACTCTAACCCTAACCCTAACCCTTACCCTAACCCTAACCCTAACTATAACCCTAACCCTTACCCTTACCCTTACTCTAACCCTAAACTTAACCCTAACCCTAACCTTAACCTAACCCTTACCCTTACACTAACCCTAACCCTAACCCTTAACCTTATCCTAACCCCAACCCTAACACTTACCCTTACACTAACACCTACGCTAACGCTAACCCTAACCCTAAATTTAACCCTAACCCTTACCCTTACCCTAACCCTAACCCTAACTATAACCCTAACACTTATCCTTACCCTTACACTAACCCTAACCCTAACCCTAACACTAAAACTAACCCTTACCCTAAACATAACCCTAACCCTTACCCTAAACCTAACCCTAACCCAAACCTAACCTTAAACCTAACACTAACCCTAACCCTCACCCTTAGCCTTACCCTAACCCTAACCCTAACCCTAACCCAACCCTAACTCTAACCCTAACCCTTACCCTTTCCCTAAACCTAACCCTATCCCTAACCATAACACTTACCCTTATCCTAAAAACTACGCTAACCCTAACCCTAACCCTAAATCTAAACTTAACCCTTACCCTTACCCTACCCCTAACCCTAACTATAACCCTAACACTTACCCTTCCCATTACCCTAAACCTAAACCTAATCCTAACCCTAATAACCCTTCCTTACCCTGACCCTAACCCTAACCCTAACCCTTACCCTTATCCTAACCCTAAACCTAACCCTAACAGTAACTCTAAACCTAATTCTTTCCCTTACCCTAAACCTAACCCTAACCCTAAAACTCAACCTTACCCTTTCCCTAAACCTAACCCTAACCCTTACCCTAAAACTAACCCTAACCCTAAACGTAACCCTAACACTTACCCTTACCCTAACCCTAACCCTAAGCCTAACCCTACACCTAACCTTACCCTACCACTTAAACTTACCCTAACCCTAAACCTAACCCTAACCCTTATCCTTACCCTCAACCTAACCCTAAACTTAACCCTAACCCTAACCCTAAACTTAACCCTTATCCTTACCCTAACCCTAACCCTAAACCTAAACCTAACCCTAACCCTTACACTTACCCTAACCCTAACCCTACCCCTTACCCTTACCTTAACCCTAACCATAACCATAACCCTAACATTAACCCTAACCCTTACCCTAATTCTAAACCTAACCCCAACCCTAACCCTAACCCTAACCCTAGCCTTAAACCTAACCCTAACCCTAACCCTCACCCTTAGCCTTACCCCAACCCTAACCCTAACCCTAACCCAACCCTAACCCTAAACCTTACCCTTACCCTAAACCTAACCCTAACCCTAACCCTAACACTTACCCTTACCCTAAAAACTACGCTAACCCTAACCCTAACCGTAAATCTAATCCTAACCCTTACCCTTACCCTACCCCTAACCCTAACTATAACCCTAACACTTACCCTTAACCTTACCCTAACCCTAAACCTAATCCTAACCCTAACCCTAGCAATAACCCTTCCTTACATTAACCCTAACCCTAACCCTAACCTTTACCCTTATCCTAACCCTAAACCTAACCCTAACAGTAACCCTAAACCTAACTCTTTATCTTAAACTAAACCTAACCCTAACCAAAAACCTCAACCTTACCGTTTCCCTAACCCTAACCCTAACCCTTACCATAAACCTAACCCTAACCCTAACCTTAACCCTAACACTTACCCTTACTCTAACCCTAACCCTAACCCTAACCCTAACACTTACCCTTACCCTAACCCTAACCCTAACCCTAACCCTACACCTAACCTTACCCTAACACTTACCCTTACCCTAACCCTAACCCTAAACCTAACCCTAACCCTAACCCTAAACCTAACCCTTACACTTACCCTAACCCTAACCCTAACCCTAACCCTAACCCTTACCCTTACCTTAACCCTAACCATAACCCTAACCCTAACATTAACCCTAACCCTTACCCTAACTCTAAACCTAACCCTAACCCTAAACCTAACCTAACCCTTATCCTTACCCTAACCCTAACCCTAAACATAACCCTAACCCTAAACCTAAAACTTACCCTTACCCTAACCCTTACCCTAACCCTAAACCTAACCGTAACCCTAACCCTTACCATTACCCTAAACCTAACCCTAACCCTAACCCTAAACCTTACCCTTACTCTAAACCTAACCTTACCCTAACACTTACCCTTACCCTAACCCTAACCCTAACCCTAGCCGTAACTCTAAACCTAACCGTAACCCTAACCCTTACCCTTACCCTAAACCTAACCCTAACCCTAACCCTAACCCTTACCCTTCCCCGAATCCTAACACTAATCCTAACCCTAAACCTTACCCTTACTCTAACCCTAACCCTAACCCTTACCCTAACCCTAACCCTAACTATAAACCTAACCCTTACCCTTACCCTAACCCTAAACTTAACCCTAACCCTAAACCTAAACCTAACACTTACCCTTACACTAACCCTAACCCTAACCCTGACCCTAACCCTTACCCTTATCCTAACCCTAAACCTAACCCTAACCCTTACCCTTACCCTAACCCTAAGCCTAAACCTAACCCTAACCCTTAGCCTTGCCCTAACCCTAACCCAAACCCTTAACCTAACCCTAACCCTAACACTAACCCTAACCATAAATGTAACCCTAACCCTAACCCTAACCCTAACTATAACCCTAACACTTACCATTACCCTTACCCTAACCCTAAACCTAACCCTAACCCTAACCCTAACCCTAACCATAAACCTAACACTTACCCTTACCCTAACCCTAACCCTAACCCTACACCTATCATTACCCTAACACTTACCCTTACCCTAACCCTAAACCTAACCCTAACCCTAACCCTTACCCTCAACCTAATCCTAAACTTAACCCTAACCCTAACCCTAAACTTAACCCTTATCCTTACCCTAACCCTAACCCTAAACCTAAATCTAACCCTAACCCTAAACCTAACCCTAACCCTTACCCTTACCTTAACCCTAACCATAACCCTAACCCTAACCCTAACATTAACCCTAACCCTTATCTTAACTCTAACCCTAACCCTAACCCTAACCCTAACCTAACCCTTATCCTTACCCCAACCATAACCTTAACCCTAACCCTAAACATAACCCTAACCCTAAACCTAAACCTTACCCTTACCCTAACCCTAACCCTAACCCTAAATCTACCCCTAACCCTTACCCTAACCCTACCCCTAACCCTAACCCTAACCGTAACCCTAAGCCTTACCCCTACCCTAAACCTAACTCTAACCCTAACCCTAATCCTTACCCTTACCGTAATCCTAACCCTAACCCTAACCCTAAACCTTACCCTTACTCTAACCCTAACCCTAACCCTTACACTAACACTAACCCTAACTATAACCCTAACCCTTACCCTTACCCTTACTCTAACCCTAAACTTAACCCTAACCCTAACTCTAAACCTAATCCTTACCCTTACACTAATCCTAACCCTAACCCTAACCCTAACCCTTACTCTTATCCTAACCCTAACACTAGCCCTTACCCTTACCCTAACCCTAAACCTAACTATAACCCTAACACTTACCCTTACCCTTACCCTAACCCTAAACCTAACCCTAAACCTAACCCTAACCCTAACCCTTACCCTTATCCTAACCCTAAACCTAACCCTAACAGTAACCCTAAACCTAACTCTTTCCCTTAAACTAAACCTAACCCTAACCAAAAACCTCAACCTTACCGTTTCCCTAAACCTAACCCTAACCCTTACCCTAAACCTAACCCTAACCCTAACAGTAACCCTAACACTTACCCTTACTCTAACCCTAACCCTAACCCTAACCCTAACACTTACCCTTACCCTAACCCTAACCCTAACCCTAACCCTACACCTAACCTTACCCTAACACTTACCCTTACCCTAACCCTAACCCTAAAACTAAACCTAAACCTAACCCTAAACCTAACCCTTACACTTACCCTAACCCTAACCCTAACCCTAACCCTTACCCTTACCTTAACCCTAACCATAACCCTAACCCTAACATTAACCCTAACCCTTACCCTAACTCTAAAGCTAACCCTAACCCTAACCCTAACCTAACCCTTATCCTTACCCTAACCCTAACCCTAAACATAACCCTAACCCTAAACCTAAACCTTACCCTTACCCTAACCCTAAACCTAACCCTAAACCTAACCGTAACCCTAACCCTTACCCTTACCCTAAACCTAACCCTAACCCTAACCCTAAACCTTACCCTTACTCTAAACCTAACCTTACCCTAACACTTACCCTTACCCTAACCCTAACCCTAACCCTAACCCTTACCCTAACCCTAGCCGTAACCCTAAACCTAACCGTAACCCTAACCCTTACCCTTACCCTAAACCTAACCCTAACCCTAACCCTAACCCTTACCCTAATCCTAACACTAATCCTAACCCTAAAACTTACCCTTACTCTAACCCTAACCCTAACCCTTACCCTAACCCTAACCCTAACTATAAACCTAACCCTTACCCTTACCCTAACCCTAAACTTAACCCTAACCCTAACCCTAAACCTAACACTTACCCTT
>JANJXV010000526.1:5000-7500 GCA_024803745.1 Megascapheus bottae
ACCCTAACCCTAACCCTAACCCTAACCCTAACCCTAACCCTAACCCTAACCCTAACCCTAACCCTAACCCTAACCCTAACCCTAACCCTAACCCTAACCCTAACCCTAACCCTAACCCTAACCCTAACCCTAACCCTAACCCTAACCCTAACCCTAACCCTAACCCTAACCCTAACCCTAACCCTAACCCTAACCCTAACCCTAACCCTAACCCTAACCCTAACCCTAACCCTAACCCTAACCCTAACCCTAACCCTAACCCTAACCCTAACCCTAACCCTAACCCTAACCCTAACCCTAACCCTAACCCTAACCCTAACCCTAACCCTAACCCTAACCCTAACCCTAACCCTAACCCTAACCCTAACCCTAACCCTAACCCTAACCCTAACCCTAACCCTAACCCTAACCCTAACCCTAACCCTAACCCTAACCCTAACCCTAACCCTAACCCTAACCCTAACCCTAACCCTAACCCTAACCCTAACCCTAACCCTAACCCTAACCCTAACCCTAACCCTAACCCTAACCCTAACCCTAACCCTAACCCTAACCCTAACCCTAACCCTAACCCTAACCCTAACCCTAACCCTAACCCTAACCCTAACCCTAACCCTAACCCTAACCCTAACCCTAACCCTAACCCTAACCCTAACCCTAACCCTAACCCTAACCCTAACCCTAACCCTAACCCTAACCCTAACCCTAACCCTAACCCTAACCCTAACCCTAACCCTAACCCTAACCCTAACCCTAACCCTAACCCTAACCCTAACCCTAACCCTAACCCTAACCCTAACCCTAACCCTAACCCTAACCCTAACCCTAACCCTAACCCTAACCCTAACCCTAACCCTAACCCTAACCCTAACCCTAACCCTAACCCTAACCCTAACCCTAACCCTAACCCTAACCCTAACCCTAACCCTAACCCTAACCCTAACCCTAACCCTAACCCTAACCCTAACCCTAACCCTAACCCTAACCCTAACCCTAACCCTAACCCTAACCCTAACCCTAACCCTAACCCTAACCCTAACCCTAACCCTAACCCTAACCCTAACCCTAACCCTAACCCTAACCCTAACCCTAACCCTAACCCTAACCCTAACCCTAACCCTAACCCTAACCCTAACCCTAACCCTAACCCTAACCCTAACCCTAACCCTAACCCTAACCCTAACCCTAACCCTAACCCTAACCCTAACCCTAACCCTAACCCTAACCCTAACCCTAACCCTAACCCTAACCCTAACCCTAACCCTAACCCTAACCCTAACCCTAACCCTAACCCTAACCCTAACCCTAACCCTAACCCTAACCCTAACCCTAACCCTAACCCTAACCCTAACCCTAACCCTAACCCTAACCCTAACCCTAACCCTAACCCTAACCCTAACCCTAACCCTAACCCTAACCCTAACCCTAACCCTAACCCTAACCCTAACCCTAACCCTAACCCTAACCCTAACCCTAACCCTAACCCTAACCCTAACCCTAACCCTAACCCTAACCCTAACCCTAACCCTAACCCTAACCCTAACCCTAACCCTAACCCTAACCCTAACCCTAACCCTAACCCTAACCCTAACCCTAACCCTAACCCTAACCCTAACCCTAACCCTAACCCTAACCCTAACCCTAACCCTAACCCTAACCCTAACCCTAACCCTAACCCTAACCCTAACCCTAACCCTAACCCTAACCCTAACCCTAACCCTAACCCTAACCCTAACCCTAACCCTAACCCTAACCCTAACCCTAACCCTAACCCTAACCCTAACCCTAACCCTAACCCTAACCCTAACCCTAACCCTAACCCTAACCCTAACCCTAACCCTAACCCTAACCCTAACCCTAACCCTAACCCTAACCCTAACCCTAACCCTAACCCTAACCCTAACCCTAACCCTAACCCTAACCCTAACCCTAACCCTAACCCTAACCCTAACCCTAACCCTAACCCTAACCCTAACCCTAACCCTAACCCTAACCCTAACCCTAACCCTAACCCTAACCCTAACCCTAACCCTAACCCTAACCCTAACCCTAACCCTAACCCTAACCCTAACCCTAACCCTAACCCTAACCCTAACCCTAACCCTAACCCTAACCCTAACCCTAACCCTAACCCTAACCCTAACCCTAACCCTAACCCTAACCCTAACCCTAACCCTAACCCTAACCCTAACCCTAACCCTAACCCTAACCCTAACCCTAACCCTAACCCTAACCCTAACCCTAACCCTAACCCTAACCCTAACCCTAACCCTAACCCTAACCCTAACCCTAACCCTAACCCTAACCCTAACCCTAACCCTAACCCTAACCCTAACCCTAACCCTAACCCTAACCCTAACCCTAACCCTAACCCTAACCCTAACCCTAACCCTAACCCTAACCCTAACCCTAACCCTAACCCTAACCCTAACCCTAACCCTAACCCTAACCCTAACCCTAACCCTAACCCTAACCCTAACCCTAACCCTAACCCTAACCC